>CM019153.1:31725207-31866533 GCA_009733165.1 Naja naja
CAGTTTAAAATTGCGGCTCTTTGAGTCAAACTTGTTCGCCACCCCTGCCATAGATAAATAGGAGCCTGAGTCCACTTCCATTTGTAAGGCCTTCCTTCAATTAGTACCTTCACATGTACTTTTCTGCTTCTTAAGGGTGAAGAATGACCAATGGTGATTGTTTGATGAGTTCCATTCTTCCCATTTGCTTCTGTGTTGCACCCATTTTCTCATTGAAGTTGTTAGGCTTGAAATCTTTTCAGGAAACTTCTTTCTGCTTGGTGGAGTTCTGGATGATTTGCAGACTCTTGCTAGACCTCTTTTTCACGCGGAGACAGATGGTATCAAAAACTTGCATTCAGTGCAGGGTGGCCCCCACAACCTCTGCAATAAAAGTCTTGCCTCTTTCTTCCAAGGTCTTTCCTTTTCTTCTCCATTCTGAGTCTATAAATTCCTTCCTCCACCTCGCTACAGTCTGAATCAGAATCTATTTGCTGCAATGGGTTGTTGTGGATTTTTCCACATCAGGATGGCTTGCAGCCTTGTTAATTTTCTTCATGGCTGCTGCTGAGGACTTGGTAGCTTCCGCTGAAGAAGCTTCTTCTATGGCCTCCTTAAGTGTGATCTTAGGTTTCATTAATAATTTGCTCTGCAAAACCTTGTCTTTTAGGCCTAGAACAAATCGATCGCGCATGGCCTCTTCTAAGTTGATAAATTCACATGCACCCCAATGTCCTTAAACTTGCCATGAAGTCATTAACATTTTCGCTTTCCCCTTGATCCCGACGGTAGAATTCGTGTCTCTTAATGAGGCACGATACTTGTGGCATGTAATGGGCTCTTAATAAGTTTTCTAAATCAGGCCAGTCCATTACCTTCACATCTGCAGCTCCCGCCAATGCCTTCGCCATCTTGAAAACGGCCAGACCGCAGTGGGTAAGAAAGGCCGCCCTCTTCCGCTTGTCGGAAATGTTGGCGAGATCGTTTCCCTCCAAATACATTTGGAAACGATCCGCATACGAGTCCCAGTCTTCTACCATCAGATCAAACGGGACTGGGGGGTGTGTGTTCAGCACAGCTATCTCTCTCAGCTTCTTCTCCGCATTGTCTTCTCTTCGGGAAGGATCCCACCTTCGTCGCCAGTGTTAGATTTGCATGAAGAGTCAGACGCGGAGTGCTTCAGTGAAGAGTTTATTAGTGACTACAGCTCAGAACGGACCCACTTTGGCTGGGCTGTGGCTGCTACTTATAGCCAGCAGCCACAGTTGCCAGCCAATCAGAGTGCAGGGTTTTCCACTTTTAAACCAATCATTTCGACATTTTACAAGAACAGTTCAAACTTAACCAATGACATTCAAACCTGCATACAGAAGCACTGGCACACTCTAGCTGGGTAAGCTGGCACACTCTTGATAAGATAAGGAAGTACAGAAATAGCCATTGGGTGTCATCTCAGGGACTTTGGTGTTTCCTGAGGAACTTCTCATGAACTTAAAGGCCTGCAGAGGCAATGGTGACATTGGCACATATGCTTCCTCAAGACTTCCAACAGAAACATTAGATTCCTGGTCAACAGAACCATTGGTAAACTAACATTTGATTGTGTCTATATAGGCTGAGTAAAACAAATGAATTGCACCTTAAGCCAAACAAAACAGAACCACTAGTGCTGTTGAAGTGAGCAGAGCAGTTCATGATGTCTTGAACAGAGCAGGGTATTCACCTCAGAAATTCTCAGTCCCATTCAATAAATAAGTGAAAAGGTTGCAGAAAAGTGTGTTCTATGTATACAGAATATATATACCAGAATTATGTGTATATAGTTTTATTGGGTTGTCTTGGATTATGATGGTTCACAAGACTATTATGTTAAGCACAGAAGTCTTAGTGGGAGTGTTATTTGTAGAGGTCCAATCAATCAATAAGCAACCAAACATCACCATTCCATGCAAGCAAGATCTTCCTCCCTAGATTATTTACATTTATATTTACATAGATTATTACATTTGCTAGACCAATACTTGAATACAGCTCATCAGTCTGGAACCCGCATTATGTATCTGCTATTAATACAGTTGAGAAAGTCCAGAAATATTTCACAAGAAGAGTTCTCCACTCCTCTATTTGTTGCAGAATACTTTATGCCACCAGACTTGAAATTCTAGTCCTAGAAAACCTAGAACTATGCTGCTTTCGGTCTGATCTAAGTATAGTACATAAAACTATATATTGCAATGTCCTACCTGTCAATGAATACTTCAGCTTCAACCATAACAATACAAGAGCACACAATAGATACAAACTCAAGGTAAACCGCACCAAACTTGATTGCAGGAAATACAACTTCAGCAACAGAGTGGTCAATGTCTGGAATACTCTACCTGACTCTGTGGTTTCTTCCCCAAACCTCAAAAACTTTAACCTACTATTGACCTCACCCCTTTCCTAAGAGGTCTGTAGGGGGCGTGCATAAGTGCATCAACGTGCCTACCATCCCTGTCCTATTGTTTCTTTTATTTTTCTTATATGTATCCATTTCATGTATTCATAACTATGTTTATACTTAGACCTGTTATCTTACAATCACTTGACAAATAAATAAATAAATAAATAAAAATAAGTAAATAAAATTGGCTCTGTATATCATAACTATTGCAGTATTCTAAGGATTAAAAAAAATCTTCCAGTAAACTCATCCACCACAAATCTGTGCATCAAGGTTTTGTTCCTTCTCGGTGCAATGCCCTTCTAGTATGCTTTGATCAGCATCAAATTTGTTTGTATAAAATGTCTGAGACATTTGAAAACCAACATCCATCTAATGACCCTCAAATTAGATCTAAAGAGAATTAAATTGAATCAAATAAATAAAGTCAACTCCTAAAATTTTGTTTGTGGTTCCATCTGTCCTAGTTTATTGTGATCAAGAATGTAAAACCATGCTGGGCAATGCTGAGGACTTACTAGGCTAGATGAGACAGGGACAATATCTGTTCCGAGTAAATTAAGGACAGGTTGCAATTCTAAAGAGAAAAGATGCTGCTAACAAGAAACTCAAATCATCAAAAAAGTTAATAAATACCAGATAATACAAACGTTAGGCATGTTTTCACAGATTTTGAACTGTATTTGAATGTAAATATAATTTGAAATATAAACATTCAGTTACTATCCGTGTTTCCCCAAAAATAAGACCCTGCCTTATATATATATATATATTTTGCCACCAAAAAAGGCACCAGGTCTTATTTCCATGGGATATCATTCACTGACTCACCTCACTTGCACATGTCACCCCGCCCCCGGCCTCCTTTTCGCTGTCAAAGGCCTTCAGAAAGTTCTTCTGTGGCCAGCAAGGCTTTCCTGGGGCTCCATTATCAGCCAAAGAGGTCTTTAGGAAAGCCTTGTTGGCTGCAGAAGAAATGGGCTGGCAAGGCAGGTGTCAAGGTGTGCAAGGCCTGGCTACAACTGTCCAAAGGTAAATAGTATGGAAGCTCCACCCTTCCATCCCCACCCTAGCTTAATTTTTACCCTGGCACTCTGGAGTAGGCGGGATCTTAATTATGGCTTATTTTGGGGGTAGGGCTTATATTGGGCTCATGTGTAAAAATCAAGCTAGGACTTACTTTCAGGGTAGGTCGCATTTTCAGGAAAACAGGTTATCACCCTCCTTGCCTAAGTAACTAAGCTCAATAAATTAGCTTGTTTCTTACTTACTAATGGTAATATAGAAACAGTACAAAGAATCAAAGCGTAACTGATTTACTGAAGTCGTGGGCTGTCTGAAAGTTGTCGATAAAGCCTTCTATCTCAGGACATTAGCAAACTAGTGGAGTGGTGAAATTGAACTAATTTAAAAAATGAAGCAAGGTGGCAAGGAGAAAGTTTGCAAATAAAAATAATGACCCAAACCCCCGCTATTGTTGAGAGTCAAACTATCAATATCTGTGTTACAGAAGTCTAACTAACTGTGCTGTTATAATAATCTACAAAAAAAACATTTGTTTACTTAGTTCAGATTATTTCCCCATCTCACAATGATTACTCTGGGTGGTGTACAAGGATGATGACCTCAAAACCACAATATACAATTTCCAGTCTCCAAGGATAGAACAATGACCCCAATGAGAAAAAATGACCCCTCCAGTAGCAGAGTTCAACCAAACACATGGGTCGAAGAGTTAATGTTAGCATTGGCTCAGTGGAAGGCATGTTCTTTTCTCTGCACAGCAGACAATAAGCCATTGAGATTATCCTGCAGTCGAGTGAAAGTGCTCTCACCCAAATGGACAGGCACGCCTGAGCAGACATAGGGAGGAAAGCGTGGTTATGAAACAGACCAGGGACATGCAGTGTGAGCTTGCTTTCAGGTCAGGGATGATCAGTAGAGGGTGAATCATCCATTTCTGGCCTCCATAAACACTTGCCAGCCAATTCTGCTGATGGGGCAAGAGGTTGAGTCTGCTTTAAGTCGGTGTCAGGGGAAAATATTGAGATTGTTTTAAAAAAATGTTCCCGTCTTTAATCCAATCTTTGCTTACTTCAGCATGCACATAATTATCTGCTCCTGTTGAGTTGTGTGGCTTCTTGGCGGTGTTCCAGATTGTACAGGATTCTTCCAATTTCCCCTTCAGAGGTGTGAAATATGGCTCTGGATGTTTACAGGACGGTGATGGTTAGTGACCGTGAAGTTACTTACCTTACCTTTATGAAGTCAGAACAAGAAGTATGGACATTGAAAAGCTGTTGAAAGTTTTCCTCTCCCTTTAAACTATGCTCAGATTTTTATCCAGTTATACTGCTTGTCTAAATATATTGTTTCCAGGAGAGCTCTTTTTTAAAAAAAAATCGACAAAATAAACAATAAACAGTGAAATAAACTGTACTACATTAAGATGCTTCCTAAAAGGCTCTGGGCTAGTTTGACTAAAAGAACTTTTCCTTCAGATTATTTTGCTCATCATTTCAGTTATATTTGGACAGGAAATAAAAATGTGATCCAAACTGTTTTTTTTCTTTGATTGCAAGTACTTGTTCACATTAAAGACATTCACATTCAGGGATAATATAATACAAGGCTCACCCTATAGAGCTTGCAATCAACTGAAAGGCACACTCTAATTAATACTGATTGTAATAATTTTTGAGGCAAGGAGATCATGTGGCCCTGTAGCTCCATACAAGAATTTGCACAGCATGAGTCAAACCATGATAGAATACAATCTTGGTCCTTAGAATAGATCGTTTTACTGGCTTCTTTCAGCCTGATCTTTTACAAAGTACAGAATAACAGAGTTGAAAGGGACATTGGAGATCTTCTAGTCTAACCTCTGCTTGAGCAGGGGGTCTTATACCATTCCAGACAATGGTTGTCGTATCTCTTTTTTAAAACCTCCAGTGATCGGTTGTGGTCTACTTTGTCAAATGCCTTACTTAATTCCAAGTATACAATAGCCACAGCATTTCACTGGTCCACTAATTTAGTCATTTTGTCAAAGAATGATATAAGATTTGTCTGGCTTGATCTTTTTTTTTTTTTACAAACCCATGTTGGCTTCTAGTAATAGCTTTACTTATTTCAAAGCGTTTGTCAGATCCATTGTTTGATTATTTTTCCAAAATCTTCCTAGATATTGATGTCCGGATGATTGGTCTATACTTCCCTGGATTCATCTTTTCCATATTGTTGAAGGTATTTGAAACTGATCAGAGTTATTATTGATTTTACTTGAAACACTGGAAGCCATAAGATATAATGAGAGGAGACAAAGGGTGGAAAGTTGAAGGTGCTTGAAATCAGAACTTATGCTCTAAAAGTAGACATAAAGACAGGTGGAATCAATTTGGCCTTTAAAGTTGCTAATTGAATCTCTATCAATTCCCATAGAATCCGATCTGATTGGTATCTTGGGACTTGTGGATAAAAGTATAGCTATCAATTACCTTTGTTCTTTCTAGATTCTCTGATGCTGCCTGTTTAAAAAAAAGCAGACCAAGGCTGAGGGATTGCTTTCCCCTTGAAATTGAGCCAATTCCACACAAAACCTCTCCAGTTCTGTCATGGGGTGAGAGAGCCCGAAAGGTGGACTCAGCCCCTTTATTAGGTTTTCTCTAAGCAAGCAGTTACAGTACAAAGAAGCTCATTCTTATTGGTTACATATAATGAAGAAAAGAAAAGCAGCTCTAACAAACATGTAACTTTTGCTGATATGTACCTATCATGTTAGCCACCTTATCAGTGGTGGGTGCAAAGCTATCTATCTACTGGTGAAATGCAGAACATCAAACAAGGTTGCTACAAAATGTGTGTGGAGGAAGGCTGTATAGAAAGCAAACAAGTTGTTACATTTTAAGGCTACATGGTTGGAAAAACAGACAGTATGGCTTTGATCTTTGTTGCTAACTCAGCTTTTACAAAAGCCTGCATAATGGTGCATAATGGCTGATACAAAGGCAATTAATGATCTTATAGCAACACAAGGCAAATCCAAATAAGAAAACACAATGTGTCAAACTAGTAAAAATATACACTTTTAAAGACAAGATTTATTTCAAGAGAAAATATGGTTTGAAATATGCCCATAAACCCCTGTTAACTGAAAGCTTTCCAATGGATTTTCTGCCTTGAAGAAATTCTGATTTTGGTAGAAACAGCATGGAGCAAACTCTTAGGGAACACAAGCAAAAGCTGCAGGCAGGAAACGAACTAATTCACCTATCTCTATCATTGCAGAGCTTAGATTCAATTTGGAGGTGAAACAGCAGCCAACTTTCATTATTCCTTCCAGCCAAGCTTCCCTGCATAGCACTGTCTTTTGACATTTGTTCTTATGAAATTAACTTTACAAGTTCAATTTGTTTCAAAACAGTTAGACAAGAGGAAAAGACAATCTCTTCTCTTAATGAGCTTTTCAAAATTGTTTGTGTATCCTCAAAGGAACATAGGATACAGCTATACTGAGTTCATTGAAAGCTATTCTCTGAATTTGCTGGCCTGATCTTCAGCTGCAGATTTAAGGCAATTTTGGAAATTGGAAGCATTTTTGAAAGACCTTGTGAGGAACTTACAAACAGTTGTTTTAAAAAAAGAAACCCTAAGTTTCCAGTGTTTCCTTTGTGATTCAAATCAGTGATGGGATTCAAATATTTTTACCACCAGTTTGGTGGGCGTGGCTTGGTGGGCATGCTTTGCGTGCGTGCACACACTTTGCATGCGTGTGTGCATGCGCTAAATGTGCACTTTGCACAAGCACGCAGAGGCGTTTGCACAGGCACAGAGGCGTTCTAACTCACCTCCTGCAAGCCTGCACTCTCCCGGTCACTTCAGCAGCTGCTGCGCAGCACGCTGCGCTTCAAATTCAGAGGATAAAGGTGAGTATGGGAGCCCGGGCGGGCAGCGGAGCGGTGGAGAGAACTGCTTCGGTCTCCGCTGTTCATCACTGCTACCAGTTCGGCAGAACCAGGCCGAACTGGTAGAATACCACCACTGATTCAAATCTTTCTTACTAGTCATATTGGAGGTTTATGGCACTGTCTTGATTTTTTTTACTTCAAAAGTTTCATGGGTAATGAAGTTAATATTCTCTCTCTTTGATATGTATTAAACAACAGATATGGATGGTCAAGGCCTCCATTTTCAGGAAGGATTTCACTTAATTGAGTAGTAAGTTGGAGCATAGTTTCCCAAATAAACAATTTTGCCCACAAAAATAAAATAAAATAAAATAATTTAGAAGCAACAGCTAACGTAGGAAGCAGAGTGTTATGATCATCAGCATACATATTAATTTCTAGCAGACTTACATGGACTTGAAGCTGGACTAGATAAAGCTTTGCTGCTTAGTGTACAGAATCACTGTCAGGCTAACCTGGCCAGGACTTCTCCGTATATCACTAATCTTGGTGGCTCAGGCTGTAAATGCCTGCTCTTAAGATCCAGCTGTCTACAATTACTGTAGGCTCGAATCCCACCAGGCTCAAGGTTGACTCAGCCTTCCATCCTCTCGGGGTAGGTAAATTGAGGACCCAAGATTGTTGGGGGCAATTAGCTGACCTTGTAAAAATGCCGCTTAGTAATAAGCAGGCATATACAATGGAATGAAGGCTATTGCTGAGCACACTGGGTTGTATCCCAAAAATTGTAAGCCGCCCTGAGTCTTCGGAGAAGGGCGGCATATAAATGTAATTAAAAAAAAAATCTCTTGATGTTATCTGGCTAAATCAGCTCCAACAAGTCCATTGGAGTTGGGTGGCCAATGCATTTAAATAAATAAATAAAATGAACAATATGTTTCTTAAATCAGATACCGGCAGAAGACCTATAGTCACAGTTCAGCTAGATAATTTGATTGAACGCAATCACAACAATACAAGAGCACACAACAGATACAAACTCAATGTTAACTGCTCCAAACTTGATTGCAGAAAGTACGACTTCAGCAACAGAGTGGTCAATGCCTGGAATACACTACCTGACTCTGTTGATACATCCTCAAACCCCCACTCCTTTAACCTCAAACTATCCACTATTGACCTTACCCCTTTCCTAAGAGGTCTGTAAGGGGCATGCATAAGTGCATCATCGTGCCTCCTGTCCCTGTCCTATTGTCCCCATTTATTCGTACCTATTTCCTGCATTCTTACTCATGTTTATACTTACAACTATTATCTTGTAAGCGATTAACAAATCAAATAAATAAAATAAAATAAAAAGTCATACTGATTAGTTAATCGCCCACAGTTTGTATAAAGGTATCAATCTATCTTCCACTCTTATATCAGTGGGATTAAACCATCACTCATTCTTCTCCATCAATCATTCTAATGTGAATTAATGGACTCTGTGTGTAATGCTGGGTGATTTTGGATTTTAGGATTGTTGAACTAGCAACCTTATTTGAGAATCACTAACTCTTAACTTAGTTACACAAATGCCATGTTATAGAAGTTCCCATCTGACATCTTTATCAAGGTATCCCTGCTCCTCCCCAGTTCAGATTTAGGAGTTTGCTTGCTGTGAGTAACCAGATTAATCCGTCAATCATTGGCTTCAAGATACTTTGCTAATTCCATGTTTATGAGAGGATCTCATGTTTGAAGAGATTGCGCAGTATTAATAAACTGAATTTATACAGGCATTATTTAAACAATGACAACTATAGTTCTGCAGTGTGACAGTTCCCACGATCCCCTATTATTCTACTTACAAATAAAAAGACCCAAGTCATATAAACCTTCTCTGAAATCAGCTGGCAATTCTGGGTAGGGATTAGAAATTAATGCTTTGCTATCAGTGAAGTATTCTGTTCTACAGATTGTCCACAGATTGTCCCTGAAATGCAACCATCTTATGTATCGAGGAAGATAATTAAGCATGGGGGATAAGTATTCAGTTTGCACATTTACTTGGCAGGTTTATATTGCCTTCTGATACTTCGAGATCTTGCTGTGGGCTGGAGGTGGGCAGAAAGCCCTGGAGTTTAAGGAGATGGCTGCAGTAAATACTTTGTCAAAAAAGAACTAAATGTAGGAAGGAGGAATTATTTTCTTTGCTAGCAAGTTAGTTGTCAGCAAACCAGTCACACAAATTCAGCATTCTGATACTAGTAGTAGAATAGTCAACCAATGTGTCTAGAACTTAGAAAATAATAATAATAATAATAATAATAATAATAATAATAATAATAACTTTATTGTCATTGTACGTATATACACAGTATACATGTACAATGAAATTCACATAACACCCAGAGACCAGACCCAACATGCACATACACGTGACAATCCCCAAAACCCAACCACCCATCCACCAAAATTCCCTGCCCCCTAAAACACATAGGCATCCACACAACAGGCCAAGTAATACTGTCCAATAGCTGTTGGTGGTCCTTAAGTTCATTGTTAAGTGCAATTATAGTTCTGGGATAAAAACTGTTCAGAAAATGTGTGGTCCGAGTTTTAATTTTTCTGTATGTTCTGCCAGAAGGCAATAGTTCACAAAGATTGTAAGCAGGATGGGAAGAGTCTCTGAGAATGCTGTGCAACTTCCTCAAACAGCAAGACGTGAAGAAGTCATCCAGGGCTGGTAGTTGGAGCCCAATGATATTCTGGGCAGTTTTAATGATTCTCTGTAGAGCTTTTTGTCAGCTACAGAGCTGCTCCCATACCATGCAAGAATGCAGTGTGTCAGGATATTCTCAATAGTACTATGGTAGTAGGACAGAAGTAGATGCTGAGATTAAAAACAATCTTTTCTGTGCCTTCTTCACAAGCATGTTGGCATTGATAGTCATAGGAACTACCAATAAAGGAGAATATTTGTAGTTCAGGGTTGAAATAAACTATCCTTCGTGCTCTCTGCGCTTGGTTGTTTTCTTGTAGATACTTCATTATCCAAACTAGGTAACGTCGACAATGCTAATCTAGAGCTAACACTGATGATATCACCTACTTTGTGTAATGAAATGCCTGCAAAAAAAAAACAACCAAGCTCATAAAGCAACAAGGATTTAAAGCAACTTAAAAACTGATATTGCCTTTTGTTTGTTTCTAGAATGCCTGATCACAGAGATTCTATGGTCCAGCAAGGCCTTAAGAGGTGTGCCTTCAGTGCAAAGGCAATCATGAAGCCCCTCACCCTCAATTCTCTGCTTAAATTTCAAAGCCAATGATGATCTCCCCGAAGTCCAACTTTTTCTAGGTGCACTTAATGTTGTGCTGTCACTAATTGTTAGCAGCCATGGGGTGCATACAGCTTTCATATTATCTGATGTCACTTTTGTTCCAATGCCTGCATTGTGGCCCAACTATAGTAGACAGTCTAAGAAGAGTGGGATGTTGAGACGGCGTGGAAGGAAGACAAGACACACAAACATAGCTCATGAGGGAAGGCACCCCGAGGTCGCGCCTCGAGCCTCTTTTATTAGGCAAGATCGGATCAAGCAGACCCCTGTGTCACAAACTGATTGGGTCTTCGATGGCTTGAGAAGGAGCATGTTTACCTAAGTCAGGAGATTATCAGTGACTTTCACGTAGGCATCTTAGCTGGAACAGAGAGGTTGATTATTTACCAAGACTGAGAGGAAAACTTATTCGAATGTAGGGGTTCGTGGGTCATCCCAGCCATGGGTGGTTTGCCAGCTCCAGGCTAGTTTGCCCCACATCAGGAAACTGAGAAGGACAGAAAGAGAGAAAGGAGGGAGGGAGGGAGGGAGGGAGGGAGGGAGAGAGAAGAGATAATCTATTAACCTGAATTTTATCAGAATTGAATTTAGGGGAATACAAATCAACTGTACATATAATGTCCCAAGAAGGGGGCAGTATATCAAGTAGTCATTAATATTGCTGTAATTTATGTTGCTGTTTTGTTCTATTACTTATGAATCTACTGCAATAACTCAGGCAGATGCTACTTTTGAAGCTCTAAACATTAAGACTGATATGTAAAAATGGTTGCTTGGAATTCCATGAAGTCAAAAATTAAGGCCTCTTCAGCCTCCCTAAGAATAAACATATTCAGGAGAAAGCATATAGGCAGACCCATAATGAAGAGCGCTGCTATCAGTGAATTTGTCTAAACTACCATTTTCAATACACAGGTAGTCCTCGACTTACAACAATTCATTTAGTGACCACTTCAAAGTTACAAAGGCACTGAAAAAGTGACTTATGGCCATTTTTCACACTTATGACTGTTGCAGCATCGCCATGGTCACATGATCAAAATTCAGACACTTGTCAACTCATACTTATGACGATTGCAGTGTCCCGGGGTCATGTGATCCCCTTTTGCGACCTTCTGACAAGCAAAGTTGAATGGGGAAGCCATATTCACCTAACAACTGTGTTACTAGGCACAGGAGTGGCTGTACTTCCTGAGAATGCTCAGAAAGATAAATCTATCTCAGTATCTACTTCTGTCCTACTACCATAGCACCATTGAGAATATCCTGACATACTGCTTTCTTGTATGGTATGGGAGCAGCTCTGTAGTGGAAACAAAAGCTCTACAGAGAATCATTAAAACTGCCCAGAATATCATCGGGCTCCAGCTACCAGCCCTGGACGACATCTTCACATCTTGCTGTTTGAGGAAGTTGCACAACATTCTCAGAGACTCTTCCCATCCTGCTTACAATCTTTGTGAACTGTTGCCTTCTGACAGAAGATACTTGGACCACATGTTTTCTGAATAGTTTTTATCCCAGAGCTATAATTGCACTTAACAATGAACTTAAATGCCACCATCAGTGAGCTGTTGGACGGCATTACTTGGTCTGTTGTGTGGATGCTTGTGTGTTTTTTAGGAGGCAGGGAATTTTGTTGGGTCGGAGGTGTTTGGGGATTGTCATGTGTGTGTGCATGTTGAGTCTGGTCTCTGGGTGTTATGTGAATTTCGTTGTATGTATACTGTGTATACACATACAATGACAATAAAGAATTCAATTCAATTTAATTCAATACTAATTCAAGAACTGCAATGATTCACTTAACAGATGTGACAAGAAAAGTCGTAAAATGGAGCAAAACTCACTTAACACATTTCTCACTATAAATTCTGGGCTCAAATATGGTCATAAATTGAGGACTACCTGTACTTAATTTTAATCAGTACATGAAAACAATGTATAAGCAGACATTATGTGATATTAGCTTTGTAGCCACAAAGGTTTTTTGCTAAGAAATCTACAAAAGACTTCAGGATCTGTTTCATTGCACAAGCTAACATCAGGAGGCTTCTGAAATTAGATATTCCTCGGATCAATTCCCGGCAGAATGCTGCAGAATAAATCCGGTTTTAGAAAAACTCTTTGAACAATTCAGAAAGCATTGTTGGACTCTCAGCCATTCCCCATCTGATGATCTGCAGATGTGTTGGCTTGCAACTACCATCATTCTAGCCAGTGTGTCAATCACATTTGCTGGGGATGATGGAATGTAATCAAAGATGCCTACACGATAATCTGTTAGAGAAGACTACTTTTATTATTTCCATCTGTTTTTTAAAATAATCAGCTGTTTTCAAAATCTTGCACTGAATAATCCAAAGGTCATTTCATTATTTATGATTTTGAGTCCTAAAACCAGATGAAAAATACTTATTCTCCCCATCACAAATCCAAGTAATTACAGCTAAAGATTTTTAAGGGCCCACAGGAAAAATCTTCTAGATCTTTTATGGATTTTAATCACCTGAGCTCTTTGTAGCTTATATCCTCTTATGATAAATGAATGTTTAATTTAGTCAATACAAACTTCAATTAATCTTCACTGTTGAAAGATCCAAGTGCTCTGAAATGAGCAAAGCATGCATTAAAAATATAAGTGAGGATTATAGGAAGTTTCAGAGGAATATTCCATGACATAATCTCCTCTTTTGATCTACGCTTTAGCAGTTTGATACATAAGATAAAAAGTTTCCATCCTACATTATTTTATAATTGGTTAACATCAGCAATATAACAAATTAAAATCAGAGGATTACCAACTGAATTGTTAATAAGTATCCTTTGCATTGTACCAATAAAATGGAAGATAAAAAATGGTAGTGATAGGGGGAAAAAGAGCACCAATTCTGAAATTTTGAGTTTTATCAGCTACCATTTTCACTTCCTGAAACATCAGAAGCAAATTCCATGATTGCTCTCATTATTGCCTATCATGAAACACTAGAATATTTCGATGAACTGTATAATACATTATCTGGCTAGTGCTCCCCTCTTTCCTTATGCTTAATTTGTCCTCTTGTTGCTATCAATTCAAACCAAGAACAACAATAACAAATAATAGAACTCTGTAAGGGAAAAGTTGCAGAGCTATCCCTTTTAAAAATTCAGTAAGTTCAACTCGGGTGAGGAGGGAGTGGAAGGGATAGACCTGAAAGCTAAGAAGCAGATTGTAGTAGAAATTCTGATTCCCCACCGATTGACAGTCAGTGTTATCATCATGAAACAGTCTTCATGGCAACTCCTCCTTCCACAGCTAAATTGGATACTAACCAACACAACTGCTGAAGGGAGATGATGTAATGAAACACAGGGCAACAGAAGGCTCATCCCAGTCCCAGCTACCTCTGAATCGTTTTCATATTTCTGGGCAGCGTTTTTCAATTATATTAGGGATACTGTACATCTGGTTGAACAGTCTTTGTAAATCTGAATTCCGCTGAGGCTTATGTGCTCAATGACTCACTTCTCAGTATCCAACTATTCTGGAATCAAATAGTGCTGATTCCAAAAGGCTGGACAGTGGCTATCTTTTCTAGACCCAGTTATAATCATGAACTTCTACAGTATATGCCCTGAGACCTCAACCAATTGCTCTGTAGCTATAATTGGCCAAGCACACCGAATGAATAGGACTAGGACTAGGATTAGGATTAGGATTAGGATTAGGATTAGGATTAGGACTAGGAGTGGAATGGAATGGTATGGAACGGAACGGAATGGAACAGAACAGAATTCTTTATTTGCCAAGTGTGATTGGACACACAAGGAATTTGTCTTTGGTGCATAAGCTCTCAGTGTACATGAAAGCTATATGATAAATCATGATTATAGTCACTAAGATAAAATGACTGATTTCTAATTCTATTGTTATGCCCAGTGCTTATTTTGAAAAGTGAAGCTGCACTGCTCCTGTCATCCCAATTCATGGTGGCCTTACAAAATTATTTTCATTTTAGATTTGATCATCTCCTTTCCTTTGTTGTCTCAGGGCATCCCACTATTACTTCCCTTTAGGACAGTGGTTCCCAATGTGGGGTCCAGGCCCCACATGGGGAACATTTGATTTTTAATGGGGACAATTAAAAAATGAGCGATTAACTGAATTTTTGAAAGCCCGCTAATTGTTCTTATATATTTGTGATGAAACAGCTGTGTTTCATTTACCTATTGTTGTCTTTGTTAAAGTGCATTTCCTAGGGCCTGGTCTGAAAAAAATATCCAGTGAGGGAGGAGGGAGCAACTGCCAGCCCATCAGATGTGTTCCCACTAAGGATCATGGGACTGGCAGTGTGCTGTCCAGACAGTTTATAGTTAATTGGGATTTGGGATAGTTAGTTAGGAATTGGGAGCTGTCCCCTTAAGAAGATGCATCATGGTAAATGTAGTTAAGGTATCCTGGAAAATGTAGTCCGTGTCATGTGGCCACATCTGTAATCCTGATTGGTCACTGAATTGACCCTTGGTGGGTTGGGGGAGGTTTCTTCACTCTTGCCTGGACCCCAGCAGCATGCTGGTGCCTCACCCCATTGCTCCATCATTATCAGAATGAAAAGAGAACCATCCTTTTACACTAGAAAGTCAGCTATGCAGAGAATTGGATATTGAAATGAATCTCGATGTAATTGTGAGTTATATTTGAGGATGCCTGATGAACCAATAAAGAGACTTTGTATGGATGCCTTTGTGGAGTTATCTGTCTGCCTTTATACATTCAGTCAGTAATTATAAAGGACAGAACAGGCAGAGTCTCTCTCTCTCTCTCTCTCTCTCTCTCTCTCTCTCTCTCTCTCTCTCTCTCTTTCCTGTTGGCTTTGCTGCTGGGTGGTTGCAGGGAGAACTGCTCTTTGGGGAAAGAGAGTGGATGGCTGCTGGGAGAAGTCCAGCATTGAGGATACACAACCAGGACCCAAGTTTAAGTAAGAAATGGTTAGATTTACAGTTATTTTCAGTCTGTGTTTTCCCAAGCCGTGTTTTACAAGACTTTTCATTTCCGAACAATCTGGGACTGGGCCACACATGTGTAGGCTTTGCCAGGATGTATGATTCACCTCCACCTACTGAACTACCAAAGCATTTCCCCACTAAGCTGCAGGTTCAAACCCAGTGGGCGAGTAGGGTGTTCATAGTTTACAATCTTATTTTATATTTATGCATTTCAGTTCTCTATTATATGTTTTGAAACTTTATTTGCTGTTTTTTCATATCCCTTCATACTATTATTTTTAAAGTTCCTAAGTACTTCTACTGTTTTTCGTTCTTTTATTTTTCTCTTTCATGGATGCTATGTTCTTTGAGACCTTGTTTAAATCAAGTTAATGGCCTTTTAGGCTTTCTCCACATGAGTAGGAGTTCACCTTTTGAATAGTAAGAATTATATGTCATGGGGGGGGCATCAGGATTTTAGAGGTGCTTAGATGGGGCATGGCCAAAAAACGGTTGGGAACCACTGCTTTAGGGTCTGCATCCTGTATCTCCTTGAGTGCAGTGCTACCAACTGGAGTTGCTCTTACCATTAGTCACAGCTCAGAGTTGTATTCAGCAACATCAGGAATCTCCCAGGCCTCCCCATTTGCTTTAAGATGTTTATAAACCATGATTGCAATGCCAGCCTTTATAGCTATTTAAAATCTTCTGTACTGGGGGAGCATAACCCTGAAACACCACACAGCCTAATTTCCTCCTAAATGGCTTTGAAATTATCAAATACTATACATGCTTACTATACTAATCATTATTGCAAGCATTGTTTTATTCTGCTGATATAACTTCAGCCTGCTTTGCTTCTGGCGGTTCTGGTGTCTAGCAATTTGTCTGTAGGACCTTGTTAAAAGGGTGTGGAGTGAATAGAAGAAATAGCTGCGGATTGCATATATTTCTATGCAATATACAGCTATAATGCAGTATTTAAAGGATCAGATGGATCAAAAAAAATTCATATATTTTAACAGAACAGCAAAACTATTCAATTAAACTATAATGCCCAGAATTATTTAAGGTTTCTTCACACTCCAATGATTTCAGTGCTTAAAAATAAAACCAAGCAATAAACAAAAAACAAATAGAGAAATAAATTACATGGATGTAGAATGCAATGGCATGGGTGGGTTGGTTGTATGACCTTTCTGCAGCTGACTGGCTAGACTGTTAAAAATGAACCAGCCTATGTAGTGCTCAAGCCACCAGTCTAGAAATGAAGATATGGTGAGTTCTAGTCCTGTCTTAAGAACAAAGCTAACTAGATGATTTGGGGCTAGTCACTCCCTCTCAGCCCCAGAAGCAGGCACCGACAAATTATTTTCAAAATTGTAGCCTAGAAAACGGTAGGGATTTTCTAGGCAGTCGCCATGAATCAATGCTGACTCAAGAGCATAAATAAATATATGTATAAGTTTTGTTCCTCAGAGCTTTGCAGTTCGAAAGGGAAAATGTCTCAGCAGTTGGTGCTGCTCAATAGAAGAATCATCCTCAAGGATCTGTGCTGAGGCACCAATCCCAGCTGTGCTGAGCTTTTATGAAGCTAGTGGGACAAGAATTCTCCTGCTGCACCACAGCTGGGAAAGGCTGTCACCTGGAGTTTGCATAAGCTTTGCAGTAAAGTCCCGGTGGACTTCTGTGGAAAGATCAATTTTTCACTTAATCTTGATCTATGTTAATCCCGTTTCTCTCTACACCTTTTTAGTGTTTAAACAGCAGGTGGGGAAAAAAGAGAACTTAAACAGCAGCTCATTTTTGCTTCAGCCAGAACGGAGAGATAGGAAGCATTCAGATTTTGTTCTCCTTATATTGTTCATTTCTGCTTTTTCCTCTTCCCCTTTTATTTTATTAAAATGCTGGGAAAATATAGCAAATCATATTTTTTTTCTATTTTAGGTTTGGTTTGTTTATTTTTTTTCTACAAAGAAAGTCTTACACCTCCAAACATGTTTGCTTGCCCATAAAACTCATGGGACTCTTCTGTTTTCAAAACAAAGTTTACATTCTAGGAATGGTACCAACAGGAAGCCTACACAAATCAACTCCTGTTTTGTGCTTTGGACCTATGTTGCTTGCATCCTTATGGAGCTTTTTATACAGCAGTTTGCTAATCTGCACTACTATTACTATTAATCTTCTCATCACTCCTTATCACCCATCCCCTCCCATTTGTGACTGTATGACTGTAACTTTGTCGCTTGTATCCTAAGGATTTATATTTACTGTTTCCTCGTATGATTTGATTGCTTATTGTACCCTATGACTATTATTAAGTGTTGTACCTTAAGATTCCTGACTCTTGACGAATGTATCTTTTCTTTTATGTACACTGAGAGCATTTGCACCAAGACAAATTCCTTGTGTGTCCAATCACACTTGGCCAATAAAGAATTCTATTCTATGCTATGCTGTGCTATGCTATGCTATGCTATGCTATGCTATGCTATGCTATGCTATGCTATTCTGTATGATGAATAGCTGAATTGCATAATCATGCAGATGTTTGTGAGACCGATTGTGAGAATTGCAATTTTGGTGCCAGTTACTGATTGAAATGCAATACAATAACCCTGTCATGATTGCATACTGTTCCTGCTACTAAATCAAGTTATTAAGCATAGTGGGTCATCGTAATATTAACAACTGATGGCTGATCTGGGGCATGGAGTTCAGAATATGAGAAGTAATGGCTCCACGGTCCCAAAAGTTCTTTTTCAAAAGGCAACTGGATTTTATTTGTTTTGCTTGAAGATGTTTTGCTTCTCATCCAAGAAGCTTCATCAGTTCTGACTGAATGATGGAGAATGGAAGGATTTATATTCCTTGCAGTCATCTGGTCATTGGCATACTCTCTGAGAGTTATTGAGGCCACTTGGAGGTTTATCTATGCCCTCGGGGGTCACCTGAATAGTGGAAATATGTGTAGAACCTTCTGAAAGGAATATAAACCCTTCCATTCTTTTGAAAAAGCATCTTTGGGACAACCATGACCTGGATGACTGAGAATCTTACATAGACATAATGACTCCATTCCATCTGATCTTCATCAGGCCCACTGAATTGCATTTGGGATAACCCAGTCAATCAATCAATCAATCAGTTTATTACAGGCATAGACCAGAGACCAGAACAAAGAAAAACACTCAGTAAATATGCAATTAAAAATTCTAGTATAAAATAAAAAATATCAACTAAAATCTATGATGAAATCCAGTCTGTCAATTATACATCGTCTAACTATACTAAACATACAATCTGTTAAGTTTGCATGAAGAGTCAGACGCGAAGAGCTTCAGTGAAGAGTTTATTAAGTGACTACAGCTTGAATGGACCCGACTTGGCTGGCCTACAGCTGCTTCTTATAGCCAGCAGCCGTAGTTGCCAGCCAATCAGAGTGCAGGGTTTTCCCGCACTATTTAAATCAATCCTATTTGACATTTTACAAGAACAATTCAAACTAGACCAATGACATTCAAACCTACATACATAACACCCCTCCCCACTAGGTTCAGTCCATACCAAACCCCAACCTATCTAATGTATTCTTTTAAATAGGTGGGGCTCTTGCGTGTACGTGAGACCTCGTGGTTCAGAAGTTTTAACATTCTCACCCAGTGAGAGAGGAAATGTGTCTGCTGACATTTCCCCACTGGGGCTTCCTGTGAAAGAAGACCCTGTTTGATTGTTAGAATCTGGTCTCTCCTCCCAACCCATCTCCAGCCCAATGTCAGCACCCAAGTCAGGTAGTGATGTACAATCTTCCACTTCTAAGGATGGATTTTGGCATAGTGACAGGTTTTGGAATGGTTCCTGTTGTAAAGGCTCATTACACATGGGGTTGATTCTTGCTTGCTGATTTTCCTCCTGTTCCTCCCCTTCCCCCCTAGAATTGACATCAGGTGAGGGAACTAGAGAGGAACAAGTGCGATGTTCCTGAGAGAACCTGGATCTAAGTTGATCAATGTGCCTGCTCCAGAGGAGTCCATCCTCTGTTTGCACCCTGTAAGAATGCGGGCCTGTGATTTGAGTTATCTCAGCAGGAATCCACAAAGGTTCACCTATAAGGTTCCTAGCATAAACAGAATCACCCACACTGAATGTGCGAACTTTGGAAGTGGAATCTAGTGCTGCGTTGTGTGCGTAAGTGGGATGAATGCGGTCAAGGGAAGACCTAAGTTTCCTACCCATCAACAACTCTGCTGGGGATAAGTTATTAGATGGGTTAGGAGTGATGTTCTGAACACTAAGAAGTTTTTCAACTTTCTCAGTGATGTCCCCCGGACCCACTTGCTGAAGCTTCTCCTTGGTAAAAGTACCATGCATTCAGCCCAGCCGTTAGCCAAAGGGTGCCCAGGGGCTGTCAGGGCATGTCTGATACCCTGTTGTGCTAAATAGGATTCAAAAAGGTTGGATGTAAATTGAGGGCCATTGTCAGAGACAAGAACATCAGGTAACCCGTGGGTTACAAAAAGTTTTTTGAGCTGCTAGATGACAGCATCAGTTGTGGTGGATGCCATAGGAATTACCTCTGGCCATTTGGAATATGCATCTACTATGATAAGAAAGGTGTGCCCTCTGGTAGGGCCTGCGAAATCAATGTGAATCCTAGACCATGGGCCCCTAGGACATTCCCATTCCTGTTTGGGGGTGAGAGATGGGGCAGGCCTGACTACCTGACAGCTGGGAAAAGATGCAACCCAGTTTTCAACCATTTTGTCAATACCTGGCCACCATACATAACTCCTGGCCAATCCCTTCATTCTGACAATACCTGGATGACCCTCATGTAACATTTCCAAAACCTCTTTTTTCAGTTTTGCAGGAATAACCACCCTGTTACCCCACAAAATACATCCTCTTAATACAGATAATTCAGTTTGCCTGGACTTAAAAGGTTGAGCCAGGTGAGGTAGATCTTGAAGAGGCCAACCTTTCTTAGTCCAGCCTGGAAGCTTGGCAACAGTTTCTAGGAAAAAGGTGTGTGTTTCAGGTTCAAATTCCTCCTTGTGGCAAGGAAGTGGGCAACGACTCAGTGCATCAGCATGTCCAATGTCCTTGCCAGGCTTGTGGATAAGTTTGTAAGAGTAAGCAGCAAGAAATTCAGTCCACCTCAGCATTCTTGGTGACAGGATAGTAGGTGTAGGTTTATCTCCTGCCACAATGCCTAACAAAGGTTTGTGATCTGTAACAATGGTAAATGTTCTCCCATACTGATATTCATGAAATTTCTTAACAGCTGCAACAATTGCCAATGCCTCCTTGTCCAATTGGCTGTAATTCCTCTCTGCTTTGGTCAAAGTGCGAGAGTAAAATGCAAAATTCTCTCCCACTGGGAAGCCTGTGGCTGAAACCCCCCCCCACTCCAAAAGGGGATGCATCACAGGCAAATTCTCAGAGAACTGTATCAGTACAGCATCAGACGTGATTAGTCTTTTAATACTGTTAAATGCTGATTGTTCCTTCCTGCCCCAGACCCAAACAGACTTTTTATCATGTAATCTGTGCAATGGTTCAGCAATGGTTGCCTTCTGAGGTAGGAACATGTGATAAAAGTTAATGAGTCCAAGGAAAGCTTGCAAATCTGTTTTGCATTTAGGTCTAGGGGCTTCTTTGATTGCTTTAACCTTGGCATCTGTAGGGTGGATGCCATGCTTGTCAATCATGTAGCCCAGGAACTCAACCTTGTCAGTCCTAAGAGTGCATTTTTCTTCCTTGACTCTTAACCCCGCTTTCTTGAATCTGGTAAGGACTTCTCTGAGTCTTTCTTGTAACTGAGTGTCATTTTCAGCAGAGATTAACACATCATCAAAGTAAGGCACTATCCCTGGCAGTCCTTGGAGCATTCTTTCCTTTTTTTTTTAAACAAATTTTATTCAATTTTTAACAATTTTTTAAAACAGCTCTTTTCAGTAGACAGCATGTTCCCGGGTCGTCACATTTACATGCAAATATGACAGTAGATCTATATTCATTTTAAACATTTGACTTCACTTCTATTCCATTTTAGCAGAAAAAGGGTCAAAGAAATTAATCCTAATCTCAAATCTTAATCTCAATCTATATAACCCCCCAGTTCATTTCAAGTTAATTGCAAATATATATATATATTTTAAAAACTTCATTTATAAATCTTACAAATAACAATATATTTGCCCATCATATTAAAGATAAAGTTCATCCATATCTATCCTTTAATTATCTTCACATTGTTAATACTCTTTTATCATTTACAGAATTCTTTTGTCCGTCAGATTTGCCCTTTCATCACATATTCTCTCCATAATTCTAAATCCGTACAAATTTTAACACTAAAAGAATGAGAAAAAAAAAACCTAGACTTGCCCCCTTTTACTACTTTGAAAGTGACACCTCAGTGGTTAATATAGTAGCATAATCATAATCATTCCCTTTAAAACGAAAGATAGAGAAAAAAAAGAAAAAGAGAAAAGAAAAGCTCCCTTACAATATATCTCTAATCATCGGGTTCTGCAATACATATCCCCTAAGATTTATTTATGGTTCCAAGATAATAATAAAAATAACTAATCTTGGTTATTGACAAATCTCATTTTAGGCATTTTCTAAAATCATTTCAATTAATTCAATTTATCTAATCATCATTTACCTTTCTTTTGTAAATAAGAAATAAAAATGTGACCTTTTACCAGTAAAATTGTCAGTAACCCTATTGTTTTACACTTTTATAATTACAATATATTCTTATTACCATTTCTTCATGCAGAACCCCCTTTTTAATACATTAGCCATTATCTCTATGCAAACAAGTTTCTTTCTTCATTATGTAATTCCGTGTCTCTCTATCTTTTGTTCTTGTTTCTTGTTCCTTCTCCTCTCTTTTATCCCTATCCCCTTCTCTATCCAGTTTGAATCCCTCTCTCTCTCTTTACCTTTCTGCTCTCTATCCTTCTGGACCTTTCTAACATGCCTAATTTCATAAATGTTCCCCTTTTAATTACCTTCTTAAGTTTCATTTTTTGACCATCCTCCCTTTCCCTTTTATTTGTATTAATCTTTGTGTTAGTTGTCTTCTTAAAATGGCTTTCGCTTGTGCTGGCTCCTTCTCCTCCCTTTTATCCTGCTCTCCCCTTCTCTATCCAGTTTGAATCCCTCTCTCTCTTTACCTTTCTGTTCCTTTCCTTCTGAACCTTTCTAACATGCTTAATTTCATAAATGTTCCCCTTTTTAGATACTTTCTTAGGTTCCGTTTTTTAGCCACCCTTCCTTTCCCTTTTATTTGTATTAATCTTTGTATTAATTGTCTTTTTAAGATGGCTTTCTCTTGTGCTGGCTCCTCCTTTCCAAGGCTCCTTCTTCTTCTTTATTCAGCATTTGAATGCCCATGTTTTCTGCAACAAGCCAAGTTAGTTCAGTCACTTCCTGTAGCAGTTCTTTCATACTTTTAAACTCCATTTTTAATTCTTTGGATGGCCACCAGAATTTTTATTTTCCTTATTTCTTCTTCTTTAAATTTTCTATGATCCTAACCCAGGTCCAGAGTCTATATCAATATCACCAATTAGTCCGTCTTTGTGTATTCAAGCTTTCACTTTCTATGAGTCTTGCGTCTCTTTAAAATGTAACAACTCCAATCCACAAAGGAACAAGATAGTTTCTTTCTTCTTTAGCTTCCAATTTTTCTCCACAAAGTGGCACTTTCTGCACAGAGTCTTAACCCTTTCCTTTTATTTTGATATTCAAAGTTTTCCGAGCCCCAAACTTAAGTTCTTACGCTGGCTTCTTCCTTTCCGGTTGAAGCCCCTTATAGCTGTCAAAATATTTTACTTATTTTTTCCTTCACTTGGAACTGCGCCGCTTCTGTTTCTTTTTAAAAACTCATCTTTATCTTAATCCGGGTGCCTTGATCTTACCATCCGATACTCCGGTTCCTCTGCTGTCGACTTCTCTCTTTCCTCCTGCACCAATCTTAATCCCATTGAGACCTTCTCTTCGAGGTGGCCATTTTGACCACCACTTCTTGACGTCTTCGGAGGAAAAGACCAGACACAAAAGGGGGGAGATGCGGCTCCCCTCACTCTGGCTGGCAGATTCCCCTTTCTCCGCCGCCCTGAGGCAGCTTCAGCCCCGAACCTTGCAGGATCGGGGCTCTCCGACAAAGCCAGGCTGCGGTCATGGACGATCACAAACCGCCGCCCGTTCTCGAGAAGGCTCAACCCGGAAGCCGGAGCATTCTTTCCATAAGGCTTTGAAAGATGCCTGGTGCCACGCTTACTCCAAATTGTAACCTTTTACATTTGAAAGCACCTCTATGAGTCACAATGGTTTGGGCCTCTGCAGTGGCATCATCAACTGTTAGTTGTTGATATGC
Organism: Naja naja; assembly: GCA_009733165.1. NCBI lineage: Eukaryota > Metazoa > Chordata > Lepidosauria > Squamata > Elapidae > Naja > Naja naja. Next base: position 31,749,235 of record CM019153.1, read on the forward strand.
CTGGGCCAGATCCAATTTGGCAAAGACTGTACCCCTGCCAAGTGAATGTAACAGATGATGCACCACTGGAACTGGATATGCGCTCTGCTGCAGCGCATGGTTCAGTGTCCCCTTATAGTCTCCACAGATTTTTACTGACCCATCAGTCTTGACTGGTGTGACTATGGGTGTCTCCTATCTGGAGTGGTCAGTGGGCTCTAAAACCCCTTGAGCTATTAATTTGTCTAATTGTGCATCAATTTTTCCTTTAAAGCAAATGGGACCCTTCTGGGCTTTAAACAAATTGGGGGCACCTTGGGGTCTAGGTTGAAAGTGATAGGGGTCCCCATATACTTGCCCAATCCTTCGCTGAAGACCTCTGGAAACTCAGACTTCAAGGCCTCCTCCCATTCAGAGTTGCTCACGTGATTGATGCCAGTCACCTTGATGCCTAGTGGATTGAACCACTCAAGTCCCAGCAAGTTTGGGCGATCCTTGTCCACCATGGTCAGGGGCAAACGTTTGGTGTGGCCTTTAAACTTCACGTTGAATTCTCTTGTTCCAACTACTGGAATCTTGTTCCCTTGGTAGTCTTTAAGAGTCAGTGCTTGCTTCTGGAAATGTTTCTTCTGAATGTTGGGAAGTAGCCTGTGAATAGTGTCCCATGACACCATAGATTAAAAGGAGCCTGAGTCCACTTCCATTTGGCAAGGCCTTCCTTCAATGAATACCTTCACATGTACTTTTCTGCTTCTCAAGGGTGAAGAATGACCAATGGTGACTGTTTGATGAGTTTAATTCTTCCCATTTGCTTCTGAGTTGCACCCCATTTTTTCACTGAAGTTGTTGGGCTTGAATTCTTTCTCAGGAAATTTCTTCCTACTAGGTGGATTTCTGGATGATTTGCAGACTCTTGCTAGGTGACCTCTTTTCTCACAACGTAGGCAGATGGTGTCTAAAAACTTGCATTCAGTGCAGGGGTGCCCCCCCCCCAGCCTCTGCAATAAAATTCTTGCCTCTTTTTTCTAAGGTCTTTCCTTTTCTTCTCCATTCTGAGTCTATAAATTCCTTCCTCCACCTCACTACAGTCTGAATCAGAATCTATTTGCTCGCAATGGGTTGTTGTGGACTTTTCCACATCAGGATGGCTTGTGGCCTTGTTGATTTTCTTCATGGCTGCTGCTGAGGACTTGGTAGCTTCTGCTGAATTGGCCTCTTCTATTGCTTCCTTAAACGTGATCTTAGGTTTCATTAGTAATTTGCTCTGTAAGACCTTATCTTTAAGGCCTAGAAAAAATCGATCGCGGAAAAAGAAAGACCTGGGAAGAAAGAGGCAAGATTTCTGCTGCAGAGGTTGTGGGGGAAGCCACCCCCGCACTGAATGCAAGTTTTTAGACACCCTCCGTTGTGATAAAAGAGGACACCTAGTAAGAGTCTGCAAATCATCCAGAACTCCACCCAACAGAAGAAAGTTTGCTACAAGCAAAGACAAAGAATTCAGGCCCAACAATCTCAGTGAGAAAATGGGGCACAGCACAGAAGCAAATGGGAAGAATGAAACTCATCAAACAGTAACTATTGGTCATTCATCACCTTTAAGAAGCAGAAAAGTGCATGTCAAGGTACTTATTGAAGGAAGGCCTTGCCAAATGGAAGTGGACTCAGGCTCATACCTATCTATGGTGTCATGGGACACTATTCACAGACTTCTTCCCAACATCCAGAAGAAGCACTTCAAGAAGCAAGCATTGACTCTTAAAGACTACCAAGGGAACAAGATTCCAGTAGTTGGAACAAGAGAATTCAATGTGAAATTCAAGGGCCACACGCCTACCACTGACCATCGTGGACAAGGACCGCCCAAGTCTGCTGGGCTTTGAGTGGTTCAGCCCGTTGGGCATCGAGGTGACTGGCATCAATCACATGAGCAACACTGAGTGGGAAGAGGCCTTGAAGTCTGAGTTTCCAGGGGTCTTCAGCGACGGATTAGGCAAGTACTTGGGGACCCCCATCACATTTAACCTAGATCCCAAGGTACAACCAATCCGTTTAAAACCCAGAAGGGTCCCATTTGCCTTAAAGGAAAAAATTGATGCACAATTAGATAAACTAATAGCTCAAGGGGTTTTAGAGCCCACTGATCACTCTGGGTGGTGCCCTATTTTGATGATGTTTTAATTTCTGCTGAAAATGACACTCAATTACACGAGAGACTCAGGGAAATCTTAACTAGATTCAAAAAAGCAGGGTTAAAAGTCAAAAAAGCACACTTAGAACAGATAAAGTGGAATTCTTGGGTTACGTGATTGATAAACATGGCATCCACCCCACAGAGGCAAAGGTTCAGGCAATCAAAGAAGCCCCCAGGCCAAAATGCAAAACAGATTTGCAAGCCTTCTTTGAACTCATTAACTTTTATCACATGTTCCTACCTCAGAAGGCAACTATTGCAGAACCATTGCACAGATTACTTGACAAAAAGTCTGTTTGGGTCTGGGGGAGGAAGGAACAATCAGCATTTAACAGTATTAAAAGAGTAATCATGTCTGATGCTGTACTGATACAGTTCTCTGAGAATTTGCCTGTTGTACTGACTTCTGATGCATCCCCCATTGGAGTGGAGGGGGGATTTGAGCCACAGGCTTCCCAGGGGGAGAGAAGCCCCTATTGCATTTTACTCTCGCACTTTGACCAAAGCAGAGAGGAATTAAAGCCAATTGGACAAGGAAGCATTGGCAATTGTTGCAGCTGTCAAGAAATTCCATGAGTATTTATATGGGAGAATATTTACTATTGTCACAGATCACAAACCTCTGTTAGGTATTGTGGCAGGGGACAAACCAACGCCCACGATCCTGTCACCAAGAATGCTGAGATGGACTGAATTTCTTGCTGCTTATTCATACAAACTGATCCACAGACCTGGTAAAGACATTGGGCATTCAGATGCTTTGAGTCGCTGCCCACTTCCTTCACACATTGAGGACCCTGTTCCTGAGACTCACACCTTTTTCCTAGAAACTGTTGCCAAACTTCCAGTACATGCTGCTCAAATTGCCAGAGAGACTGCCAAAGACACTTTATTGGCTCCTGTCATAGGCTGGATTAAGTAAGGTTGGCCACTTCAAGATCTACCTCAACTGGCCCAACCTTTTAAATCCAGGCAAACTGAATTATCTGTATTAAGAGGATGTATTTTGTGGGGTAACAGGGTGGTTATTCCTGCAAAACTACAAAAAGAGGTTTTGGAAATGTTACATGAGGGTCATCCGAGAATTGTCAGAATGAAGGGATTGGCCAGGAGTTATGTATGTGGCCAGGTATTGACAAAATGGTTGAAAACTGGGTTGCATCTTGTCCTAACTGTCAGGTAGTCAGGCCTGCCCCACCTCTCGCCCCCACACAGGAATGGGAATGTCCTAGGGGCCCATGGTCCAGGATTCACATTGATTTTGCTGGCCCTACCAGAGGGCACACTTTCCTTATTATAGTTGATGCATATTCCAAATGGCTAGAGGTTATCCCTATGGCATCCACCACAACTGGAGCTGTCATCAAACAGCTTAAAAGCTTTTGTAACTCACGGGTTACCTGATGTGCTTGTTTCTGACAATGGTCCTCAATTTACATCCAACCTTTTTGAATCATATCTAGCACAACAGGGTATCAGACATGCCCTGACAGCCCCTGGGCATCCTTCGGCTAACGGCCAGGCTGAACGTATGGTACGATTTACCAAGGAAAAACTTCAGCAATTGGGTCCAGGGCATATCACTGAGAGAGTTGAAAAACTTCTCAGTGTTCAGCATATCACTCCCAACCCCTCAACTAATTTAACCCCAGCTGAATGGGTAGGAAACTCAGGTCTCCCCTTGACCGCCTCCATCCCACTTACGCACCCAACGCACCACTAGATTCCACTAGTAAAATTCGCACTTTCACTGTGGGTGCTTCTGTTTATGCTAAGAACCTCATGGGTGAACCGTTATGGATTCCTGGTGAGATAACCCAAATCACACACCCCAGGTCTTACAGGGTACAAACGGAGGATGGTGTCCTCTGGAGCAGGCACATTGATCAGTTAAGATCCAGATTGCCTCAGGAGCATCGCTTTTGCTCCTCTCTGGTTCCCATACCTACTGCCTCTTCTAGGGGAAGGGAGGATTATGAGAGTAATCAGCAAGTAAGAATCAACCCCATGTGTAACGAGCTAACACGACAGGAACTATCCCAAAACCTGTCACAATACCAACAACCATTTTCACAAATGGAAGATTGCACATCACTACCTGATTTAGGTGCTGACATTGGGTTGGAGATGGATTGGGAGGAGAGACCAGGTTGTAGTAACCAAACAGGTTCTACCATTACTACAAGTCCAAGTAAGGAAATGTCAGCAGACACATTTCCTCCCTCACAAGGTGAGAACCTTAAAACATCTGAACCATGTAGGTCTCAACGTACACGTAAGAGCCCCACCTATTTAAAAGAGTACATTAGATAAATGGGGTTTGAGTATGGACTGAACCTAGTGGGGAGGGTTGTTATGTATGCAGGTTTGAAGTCATTGGTTTAGTTTGAACTGTTCTTGTAAAATGTTGGAAATGATTGGTTTAAAAAGTGCGGGAAAACCCTGTACTCTGATTGGCTGGCAACTGCGGCTGCTGGCTATAAGTAGCAGCCGCAGCCCAGCCAAAGTGGGTCCGTTCTGAGCTGTAGTCACTAATAAACTAAGAGCTTGAAGCACTCCACTCTCTTCATGCAAACTTAACAGAACCCATAGTAATTTTTTTTGAATCCCACCACTGGTAAGAAGGCACCCAAGGACCAGTTTGTGCCATGGTTAAAAGTACCAGGCTAGGAACCAAAAAACAGAGTTACTTAGGCATGACGCCAACTGGGTGACTTGAGACCAGCCACTTCCTGTCAGCCCTAGGAAGAAGGCAACGACAAGCCACTTCTGAAAAATGCTGCCAAGAAAATCTCTCCAGCCAGTCACTAGGAATCAAGAATGACTCAAAAGCCCCCACCCCACAAAAAAGTAGGAAAAAGAAAAAAAAGAGAAGTCATAAAAAGAAGCTTCAGCAGAAGATATTAAACCAACTTGAGGAAAAAAGAATAGTTTCATCAGGTAGAGGGGATCCCTATCCAAATACCCAAATCACACCTAATAATTGAGAAACGTATTCAACTGGGACATGAGGAGATCTACAAATATTCCGAACACTTTGCCAGTTGCTTTGCTTCCACAAATCCAATCGAGCTCATCTTAAGCCAGTATCAAACAGTCAAAATCCATGGATAATGAATATGTATGAAAAAGATGATGAGCAGAAGGGAAGTTTGATCATGACCTAACCTCTTGCTTATCCATAGCCTGAAAAGAGCTTTAAGAAAAGCCCAAGGGATTCTTTTTCTTATAAAGAAAGATTTGAAAATAAACCTAGCAGAAATGGAGAGGATAGAAAGTTTGAAATCCCAATTAATCTGTGGGACTATTCATAGATGAAATGCATAAGAAACCACTTTAATAACCATTTGGATTTAGTTACTCATGAATTTTTTCAAGGCACCAAACAATTTCAAAAGTTTAACTCATGTCTACAGTAATCTGTTAACCTCAGGCAATGCTGGAGCTCATATAATATAGCTCCCCACAACTTATTTTATTGTTATGTGGGATTTGTCAGTGTATCTCACGACTTTAATCAGATATCTGAATCAGGCCAGAAAGAGAGTTAAAGCATACGAGCATATTGTCCATGAAATCATATATTTACTAGTCCAAGGGTCTTCAAACTTGACAGCTTTAAGACTTGTGGACTTCAGCTCCCAGAATTCCTCCTCCAGTCATGTTAGCTCAGGAATTCTGGGGTTGAAGTCCACAAACCTTAAACTTGCCAAGTTTGAAGACCCTTCTACTAGACATATAAGTGAAATGATAAAAAGAAAACCCTGTTATGAGAACTTTCCTCAGAACATTCTGAGGATCATAGATGCCAACAGATCAAGACACCTCCCTCTGCAATACTTGTGGTTTTCATCATGGCAATTTGTTAAAAGCTGACCATCCAATTTAAAAAAAAAATTAAGATCACAAAATGACCTCTTCATGTAGGGCACAAGAACAAATTTCTGTGGAAACTGAGGCATTAGTATCAGGAGAAGGTTCAAATATAGCCTTTGTTTTTATGGTAGATACAGGAGATGTAATAATAAAGTTCACCTTTAAGCTCATCTATAGGTGAATCAAGCGATCAATTCCTATTTATTTTTCCCCATTTATATCCTGTTATAATGCAGCATGTCTTAGTAGCTTCCACCAAGTGTAAAAACAGCAAAAAATTTTTAAAGCATCCACAGTATAATTGAAAATTTAATAATACAAACCCTCAAATAAAAAAAAAATACAATATAACCAAAATTTAAAAATGAGAATAAATAAAATTTCAAATAGATATAGTGCATTAAAATTGAGTTAAAACACTTTCCCAAATAATTCTGTGTTTAATATCTTTCTGGAAACCAACTAAGGGAACTAGGCAGATTTCTATCATATTGGGGCTACTTCTGGAGAAGCAGAACTGTCTGGTTCACTTCAACTTTTAGAAAAGAGACAAAGTACCGTGTTTCCCCGAAAATAAGACACTATCTTATTTTTTTTTTTTTGGCTCCCAAAAACACACTAGGTCTTATTTTCGGGGTAGGTCTTATATATTTATGGTGCCAAATAGTGGGTGTGAGTGTGTAGGGGGGGGTGTTTCGCGGGTGCACGGTTGCTCCCTGAAAAGTCTTCCTGGAACTGGAGATTTACACTAGGTCTTATTTTCGGGGTAGGTCTTATATTAGGGCAGGTTTAGAAAATAGTGCTAGGTCTTACTTTCGGGGTAGGTCTTATTTTCGGGGAAACACGGTAGATGTATCCAATAAAGGAGATAATTTATACTCAGGGTGGAAATGAGGGATCCTTGCTGTTCTCTGATCTTGCTTGTTTTCTTGCAGACGTTTCATTACTCTAACTAGGTAACACCATCAGCGCCAGTCAAGTAGATGTTTCCCCAAGATACTCTACAAGGACAGGCTAATTCTGGATGGAGTAGGCAGGCAGTCTTGTGAAAAAGGCTTTATGGATCAAAGCGAGCATATTAAATTGTACAAGTAGTCCTCGATTTATGACCACAATTGAGCCCAAAATATATGTTGTTAAGTGAGAAATTCGTTAGGTGAGGCTTGCCCCATTTCCTTGCTCCATTTGTTAAGTGAATCACTGCAGTTGTTAAATTATTAACATGGTTGTTAAGTGAATCTGGTTTCCCCATTGACTTTGCTTCTCTGAAGGTCACAAAAGGAGATCATATGACCCAGGACACTGCAACCATCTAAATATGAGTCAGTTGCCAAGCATCTGATTTTTATTCATGGGACCATAGGGATGCTGCAACAGTCATAAGTGTGAAAAATTTCCATATGTCATTTTTTTCAGTGTCATTGTAAATTTGATCAGTCACTGAAGGAACTGTTGTAAGTCAAGGACTACCTGTACTCAAAAGCCACCAATCAGCAATCAGTTATTGCTCTTGTAAGTCACCCAGAGTCACTGATGGAGATGGATGGCTGAAGAAATTGAATAAACAAAGAAACAAATAAAAGATGTCAAGAAAATGATGCTAAAGCATCTCAAACGCTTTGCCGGCAGGTGTGGGATTCTACCAGTTTGCACCTATTCGCTAGAACCGGTTGTTAACATTCTAAGCAGTTCGGAGAACTGGTTGTTAGAAGAAATTACTGGCCTAGTCCTGTAAGGAAGGCAGGAAGGAAACATTCTAGTGTTGCTTACAGAAACTGCCTCTCCATTAACCCTTATTGCATTCTTGGCAGGACTAGGCTTCCTGCTCAGGAACGTCTCTGGAGTTTTTTCCCCCTCCTTTGCTGGTACTTTGCTTGTGTGGAGTGACCATTCAAAGTTACAATGGCACTGAAAAAAGTGACTTATGACCATTTCTCACACTTAAGACTGTTGCAGCATCCGCACAGTCATGAGAAGCCAGGCGAGGAGATGCGTGCCTCGACGCGAATGATATTGAGTTGGCCACACCGAGCCAATAACATGAGCACCAAGCCACCAACTAAGCCACGCCCACAGAACCGGTTGTTAAAAAATTTAAATCCCACCCTTGTTTGCCAGCCTCAACCTCTTTGTTTCAGTCTAACTTCTGATTCCCAAAAGTTTGTAATCTGGTGACCTCTGAAACAGCAACAGCTCCAACGCTCTAGTCCAGTAGTGATGAACATTTTTGGCACCGAGTGCTGAAATGGGAGTGTGCATGTGTGTGCTGGAAACTGGAAGAGCAGCTCCCCAACGCATGCGCGCAGGAGCACCAGAAACTGAAAGCTTAGCTTCCCGGCACGCGCATGCATGCCAGTTACCTGGTCTTCCGATTTCTAACACACGAAGACCAGCTGGCCAGTGCATGCATGCACATCAGGGAGCTGCTCTTCTGGTTTTTGGCATTCTCATGTAAATGAAGACCAGCTGGCTGGTGCGCATGTGCACGGCCGAATCCAGAAGAGCAACAGACAACAGCTGGCATGAACAGAGAGATTGCTCTGAGTGCCACTTCCGGCACGCGTGACATAGGTTGCCATTAAGGGTCTAGTCACTACTAAGCAAATCAAGGAGCTAGTAAACTTGAAATATGTGATTGGCTTCAGGTCCTCCACACTCCATAAACCAAAAGTCTGGTACTGCCATTTCTTGCACTCAAAAATATCTATCCAGTTTCATCAGCCATAAAATATTTCCAGTACAAGCAGAAGGCCAAAGCTCTACTGCTTCCCCAATGTCCAAAGGTCCATAATTCATATACAATAATCACAAGCAGTAGGAGACAAGAAATATACATGGCAGGGAAACATCCTGCCCAGAAGCCATCTTAAAAAATTATAACCATCCTTAGTTTTAATCCTGAAATATCTCTTTCTCTCATTTTGTCACTTGCCTCTCAGCCATGAAAGTGAAGGGTCATATTTTGGTATTCCTGTTTGGTCTCAGACTGTGCTTCCAGCCTTGCCAGCCTCAGTCCACACACATGTGGATTGTTAATTTTGCTGAACCATCCCCCCCCCCAGAAAAAGGATTTTTAAATGCTCATAGCAAACAATGGAAACAACAGTTAAGCAATAGCTTTTCTTTAACATAGCCTATGAACCAGTTTACCTCTAATGCATGCCTCATTGTCATTCAACACAGTATTTGTATGTACCATACTTTTGCACTTGGCTACCTATGTGAAAAAAGAGACAACTACAGATAGAAAACACACAGGAACAACATTATTTTATGGCCTGTATGCTTTCACTCTAATAAAGTTTTAACTGGCTCCTAGGTATACACACACAACTGCAGCTTTCTATATACTTTCCAATGAACCAAAAAGTTATGAGATGAAATATTTAGAAAGTCTATACCCTGATGTGCATTGAGATACATTGGCTTTAAACTGAGCCCTGGTTCATTGACTAGAATTCTTATACCACTACTCATTTTCATTTTAATAAATTTTACTATACAGAACTCTATGAATCCATGTTTGGGATAAAATGACTTTTATGCTAGATGCTTGGCACTATGATGTCTAACGTCATCGAATAAAACAGTGAAATATAGAAGTTGAACATAACAGGATGGTCCTCAATGTCTTAATATATTAAGTTTTACTGAAAATATGAATATATTTTCTTTAACTGAATTTCCCTCGATCCTCTTCACTAGATTTAGCCAACAACAGCATGAGAACAACTTGTGTCCCTGTTAGCTTGGAGGAATATTCGTAAAAAAGTCAATTGCAGCATTAACAACTGAAACAATGCAGAATTACCCACCTGTATTTCACCCCCTAAGCTTAGGACAAGCATAGAAGGTTATGATCTGAACTAAGAAAAAGAAAAAAATGTATCTTGCTAGGCAGAAATGGAAATGGACATCACAATCATTACCATCATCATCATAATGTTGACCATCAGTCAATAGCAAGAGAGAGGATTCAAAACTGTACTGCAAATAGTACTGGGCTAACAAACTGCAGCAGCAGAAAAGATGTTAAGACATCACAGGACACATGTCCTTTCCTAGTTGTCAGCTTCTAGCTCTATACTCAGAAAGCCACCCCATTCAAAGTAAGCACTACTCGGTACCCACCATGACCAAACTTTACATGAGAATATGTCTTATTACATATCCAGAATATGTAACACACACATTTATAAAATTAAATCTCTAATTATCCCAAATATAATCTGAATTTCTATAGGAGGTCTCCATAACCTTTTATTTCTTAGACCAACAGTGTCAAATAGATTCACAGTCAGTTAAGATTGGTAAAATAGTTAGTGTTGGTAAAATCATTTTTTAATGGAATTTAAGTCCCTCTCTTCAACTAAGCAACCATGTCAACTGTTATGGTTGCATCTCTCATGTTCTCCTGGCTCTTCTTAGAAGCATTTTGCTGTTACTTTTAGATGAAGACTATCCAGTGGTGGGATTCAAACTTTTTTTTACTATTGGTTCAGTGGGCGTGCATGCGTCCCTAATGTACACTTTGCGTGCAGGCGGAGCATTCTAAAATGGGCAATTTTAAGCTTGAAAACTTACCTTACCATCAGTGCAGGTGAGTAAAATAGCTGAGGCATGGCAATCTGCTCTGCCGTGCCTGTCAGCTGAGCTACAAACAAAGGAAATATAGGACAGGAAAGGGCGGGTGCTGGTGGGTGGGGCCAACTGCTGATCGGTGCTACTGGATCGCTAGAACTGGTACAAACTGGCAGCATACCACCCATTGAGACTATCTATCTATATATCAGCATACTCCTGAAAATAATCATGTCTTTTCAAAATATTAATTTATTCCTTGCCTTTTTAAAACATTGCCCCCCATCTACTTTCCCCATTTTTGAGTGCAGACTGGAGGGTGCCCTCAAAATAGATGGCCCAAATTTGTGTGATTCAAACCTCCACTGTCCTCTTCAGGAGACATTGAAAGATGTCTAGTTCTTGGTGTGTCTTGGATATACTCATTTATGTTGCTACGAAAGTCTGCTTTGGAACCTGCAAATCTGCTGAAAGCAGCAGCAGGCATAGAAATTCCACTAAAACAATTAAGAACATCTTTCTGCCTGACATTTGCTCACATTTAGGAACTCTTTCAAGGAACAGATTTTCATGTGGAATGCGACTTTCTGTGTTACTTTCTGTGTAAGATAACCAAGAGGATTTTGTGTGCATGTGAGAGACAGATAAGAGATAATCAGAGTTGGAAGGGACCTTGTAGGTCATCTAGTCCAACCCCTCACCCAAGCGGGAGACCCTACACCATTTCTGACAAATGGCAGTCCAATCTCTTCTTGAAAGTCTCAGGTGATGGCGCTCCCACAACTTCCGAGGGCAACTTCTGTTCCATTGGTTGATTTTTCTCACTGTCAGAAAGTTTCTCCTTATTTCCAGGTTAAATCTCTCCTTGTTCAGTTTCCATCCATTGTTTCTTGTCTGGCATTTGGGAGCTTTAGAAAATAGCTTGACCCCTTCCTGTCTGTGGCAGCCCCACAAATATTGGAAGACTGCTATCATGTCTCCCCTGGTCCTTCTCTTCACTAGATTAGCCATGCCCAGTTCCTGTTCTTCATATGTTTTAGTCTCCAGTCCCCTAATCATCCTGGTTGCTCTTCTCTGTACTTTTTCTCTGACTCTTTTGCTTCTCTCTTTGGGATCTGCAGCCCATGGCTTCCCATTTGTCTGTCTAGAACAGGATTGTTAAACTTGATTTCATTGAAGGCTGCATCAGGATTGTGTTTGACCTTGGGGAGGGGGCAGGGTGTATGTGGCCAGGGTGTGTGTGGCCAGCTCAATGTCACTCATGTCAGGGGCACCTGTGGTGACGCGAACATTCTGCCAGCGAAAATGGGCTCCTCCTGAGCTTTGTTTTTGACTGCAATGACCTCCTGCAAACTTCTGCCAGTGAAGATGGAGCTCCTGAGCTCCATTTTCACTGGAAGAGGCACTGCAGGCCAGTCCTTTGCTGCTTCCAGGGTGGCACTGTGGGTCAGATCTAAGCACCCCATGGGCTGGATCCAGCCCCCAGGACTTGAGTTTGACAGACCTGGTCTAGGGCAACGTCATGGGGAAACTTTGTTTAATGATGGTTGAAGCAAATCTCGTTCATTTGGAGAAATTATCTGCCCAACTCCTTCGCTCACAAAGTAGGCATTTGTGTTAAGTTCTAATACATTCCTACAACCATTTAAATGTATGCAACTGATGTGGATTGTGAAAAGTTCTCTCTGCAGAATGGGCAGTTGCTGCATTAGTGGCACCACTAGCTGATCCTGGCTGATCTAAAAAGAAAAACAACGAAGTAGGCTCTGCCTGGGTTAGTACTAAATATGGGATCATCAGAAATCTCAGAATTGTAGAAATTGTAGAACTGGGAAGTAGAAATGATAATCTTGGAAGAAAAGAACAGCAACTCATTGACACCATATTGATGCCAAAAAACCTCCAAACCCTAGCTTGGTTTGAGATGAGCCATCTTTGCCTCTAGTCGGAAAGTTGATAAGATAATAGTTTAAACATTAATTAATGAGATATATTTATTATAGTCTAATGGGGAAAGTTTTAATTAATTAACACTTTTCCCAATAGGCCATAGAGAATATATCTCATAATTAATGTTTAAACGACTATCCAAAGTATTTATGCTATTGTCATTGCTAAGGAAGAGTCCTGTGTTTAACAAATTGTTATACAAGGTCTTCTAATAAAATTTGGGGAAATTGTCCCCACAAAATTAGATAGAGAATTTTGATAGGCCATTTGTGTCCACATCAAGAGAATATGGTATATCAGGATCTGAGAAGATAATGACCTGGATTTTCTAGAGAAATTTGGAACAGAAATAATATTAGTTGAAAGATATTGCTATAGTTAGGGCACTATGACATGGCAGGAAGATGCAAAAGTAATTAAAACTACATTTTCAAACACTGATCTTGCACACTGTTTTGAACCTATAACGAAGAAATAAATAACTTAAAATAAAATAAATGGGTTTTGTTAGGTAGATAGTGCTATGCATGCAGTTTCCACATGGACTTACATATAGCTTGAAAGTGCCTCAAATTTCCTATGGGCTGCTCACTTTTCCAAGGGCTGCAATTGTATTGCTTCATAGGCAGTAAACAATGTGTACTTTGTTAGGAATTTAAGAAATTACTAAGGAGTTTCTTACTTTACTTTTTAAAATAAGAATATGATTTCTTTAAAAAATGTTTCTAATGTACAGAAAACTCTATTTCTCCAGAATACCCCGAATACTCCCCAATGCAAGATATTGTGTGGGAGGGAAATTATTAGCCATCGGGAAGAATTTTGCTTCCCTCCTCAGTGACTCTGCTGAGAATTTTAATTTTAATTAATTTTTTTAAAAGAAGAAGAAATACAATAACTGCTGTCATTGCTTTTGCGAAGTTAAACTTCTTCCCAGGGTTTCAAGCCATTAAAAAAAAATCCCTTGCCCCCAAATCAATTTGGTTTTAAGGACCCTGACATTTCATCACCAGCTTCCATTTCAAAGCAAACCATAAGGGGAACATTATGCTGGATGAGGCAGACATGACTGACTTCCACAAAGTTTTCTCTGTGGCAGAAACAAAATGGCATTCTCTGTGGAGTTTCACATTTCTCAGTTTCTCCTCCTCCTCAGGAATGGGAAGTTTTTAAACTAATTTTCAGGTTTTGCAGAATTACAACAAGACTAGATTCAATGCATCAATCATACACTTATAAGGAAAGAAAACAACAAAAAATGATAAGAATGCATATTTTAGATATGATTTTGGCCACTGAAATAGGTTTGTTTTCAAACTAAAGACATGTAGAATGGCGCGACCAAGGGGTTAAATTTTAAATTTGGTAAGGGATGACTTTAAAAATTTTTAATTCGGTGTTTTAATGGGTTAGGGAGGAGGAGGGGGTTCAGCCCTTGTTGGTAGAGTCTGGTTTATCCAGGCCGGAGAGGGGTCTCGTAGTGGAGGGGTGGGGTGAAGGGGCTGCGGGGTCCGCATCGAGCAGGGAAGGATTAATAATCCCTAGGGCAATCAGTTATGGCAGGAGTGGACGAGACAGAGGGCCAAATTATGTGTTGGGAGCACGCCCCCGCTGTCTACGAGCAGTGGAGCGCTCCAACCCTTAGGTCTCTGCCCGCTCCCCTGGGGTCTTGGGAGGTGTGGTCCCTGGGCTCAGATTGGTGTATGTAAATGCCAGATCCGTAGCTAATAAGGCCCCCCCTCCTCCATGAACTTATTGAGGAGGAGGCTGCGGATCTGGCATGTATTACGGAGACCTGGTTGGGACCAGAGGGGGGTGTCCCTCTGTGTGATCTATGTCCCGCAGGTTTCCGGGTGCTGCACCGGTCACGAGCCCAGGGAAGGGGGGGAGGAGTTGCCACTTTTATTAGGGAGACCTTGTTTCCAAGGGAGGCCACTGTCCCGCAGATAGGCAGGTGTGAGTCCCTCCTCCTGAGGTTGGGCCTGGGTGGTCGGTTGGGCCTGTTGTTGATGTACCTGTCCTCCAGCTGCATTGCAACAGCCCTTCCCGAGCTGCTGGATGCCCTCTCGGGTGTGGCGGTGGAGTTTCCCAGGCTTATTGTCCTGGGGGACTTCAACCTGCCCTCTCTGGGAGTGGTGTCTGGATTGGCTCGGGAGTTCTTGGCATCCATGATAGCCATGGACCTGACCCAGGTGATTCAGGGACCCACCCATGAGGGGGGGAACACGCTCGACCTGGTTTTTATCTCAGGGCAGTGGTGTAGTGATCTGGGGGTGGATCTCCGGTTACTCTACCCCTATCACTATCTCCTCTATCTCTACAGATCACTATCTCCTGAGGCTGGTCTTCCAATTGGCTGCTCCTTGCTGCTGGGATGAGGAGCCGATATGATGGTTCTGCCCCAGGTGCCTGATGGACCCAGAGAGGTTTCAGATGGCCCTGGGGTTCTTGCCCACCTCCCTTGACCACAGCCCGACCGAGACCTTGGCGGCCGCCTGGCAACAGGCGGCCTTGGCAGTGCTCAACCGGGTTGTCCCCTTGCGGCCTCTCCCTTGCCGCAGACCTCGTTTGGCTCCTTGGTTTTCGGAGGAGCTTCGGGGATGAAGCAGCGGAGGAGATGCCTGGAGAGCAGGTGGAGGACTAGTCGTTCCGAGTCTGACTGTGTCCAGCTAAGAGCCTATATTAGGACTTACCTGGAAGCAATTAGAGCAGCGAGATGTGCTTACTTCTCCGCTCTGATCACGTCCGCAGATGATCATCGCCTGCGCCCTGTTTAGGTCACTCACTCGCTCCCTCCTGCACTTGGAGGAGGGAGGGACCCTTTGCGGGGCAGAGCAGAGGAATTTAGTTTACATCTGGCGGATAAGATCGCTCAGATTCGGGCCGGCTTGGACTCCGGATTGGCAGGGTTTGGATGATGGACTCATGGCGATGAGTCTTGTGGATCCTATCTGGGTTGAGTTTGACCCTGTCTCCCTGGATGAAGTGGACAGGATCATGTGGAGGCTGTCTTCCACCACGTGTTTATTGGACCCGTGTCCTTCCTGGTTGGTTTATGCCTCCAGGGAGGTTACACGCAATTGGCTCCAGGCAGTTGTCAACGCTCTTTGAGTGAGGGTTTTTCCACCGCCTTGAAAGAAGCGGTGGTGAGACCCCTCCTCAAGAAGCCTGCTGCTGACTGACCCAACCGTTTTGAACAACTATCGTCCAGTCTCCAACCTTTGCTTTTTAGCCAAGGTTGTTGAGACCGTGGTCAGGCAACAGCTTCCCTGTTCCTGGAGGAAACTGATTATCTTGACCTGTACCAATCAGGATTCAGGCCCGGACACAGCCCAGACAGCATTGGTCGCACTGGTGGATGATCTCTGGAGGCTCGGGCAGGGGCTTTTCCTCTGTCCTGGTCCTTAGATCTCTCAGCGGCTTTCGATACCATCGACCATGGTATCCTTCTGTTGGCGGCTCCAGGGTTGGGAGTGGGGGCACCGTTCTGCAGTGGTTCTCCTCTCCTCTCTCGCCCACTCGCAGAGTCGGTGTGGCAGGAGAGCAGAGATTGGCCCCAAGGCCCCTCACTTGTGGGGTGCCACAGGGTCTGTTCTCTCACCTCTCCTTTTTAATATCTACATGAAACCGCTGGGCTGATCATCATCCGAGTGTTTCGGGTGAGGTATCATCAATATGCAGATGATACCCAGTTGTATATCTCCACCCCAGATCAGATCAGTGATGCTCTCTCGGTGATGTCCCGGTGCCTGGAGGCGGTGCAGGCCTGGATGGGGAGTAACAGACTCCGGCTTAACCCGGCCAAGACTGAGTGGCTGTTCTTACCAGCATCTCGTGTTCAGTGGATGTGCCATCTTTGTCATGGGGGGAGGTTTACCCCGTGGATAGGGCGAGGAATCTGGGTGTCCTCCTGGATGCACAGCTCAGTCTGTAGGAGCAAGTGGGAGCTGTGGCCAGGGGGGCTTTTGCCCAGGTTCGGCTGGTTTGCCAGCTCTGCCCTTACCTGAACCGAGATGCCCTTCGAACGGTCATCCATGTGCTCATCACTTCCAGAATCGACTACTGCAATGCTCTCTACATGGGGCTACCCTTGTGGATTACTCAGAGGTTGCAACTGGTGCAGAATGCGCAGCCGCTGGCTGTGATGGGGTATCCCGATACTCCCATGTTACACCCCTCCCGCGCCGACTTGCATTGGCTGCCGGTTGCCTTCGGGTTTCCTTCAAGGTGTTAGTAACAACTTATAAAGCCCTAAATGGCTTGGGTCCAGGGTACTTGCGGAATGCCTCCTGCCAGCATCACATTCAATCACCGCCTAATGGCTCCCACAGGAGGGGCCTCCTGGGAATACCATCGGTTCAGGCATTGTCGGCTGGCGGTTCCCAGGGCTAGGGCCTTTTCTGTGGGAGCGCCCGCCCTATGGAATCAGCTCCCTGCGGATCTTCATTTGGCCCCTGATCTCCACTCCTTTCGTCGAAACCTAAAGACTTGGCTGTTTCAGCAGGCCGGCCTGGATTGACCTGGGGGCGGGTTTGTTTTAATATTACTGTTTATTACCGTAATTTTAATTGTTTTAATGTTTCTTGTATTTATAGACTTGTTCTTTATTTAATATCTTTTTATTGTAAATATATTTCTTTTTATATGTTCGCCACCCTGCGTCCTCTGGGAGAAGGGCGGCATACAAGTCTAATAAAATAATAATAATAATAAATAGAAATGTTTGAAATAGAAATATATTGATATCCTGAAGTCAATGCTGGGGCCCAATCTATTATTACAAGGTTATTATACTATCTGACCATATCATAATTATTACTTACTGAGCACATAACAATTAGTCCACCCTGTATGCTCCAATAGTACCTATGATGGCTTGTTGACACTTTAATACAATAAATGCACAACTCTACCGATGTAACTCTAATAGCAGGGCAGAAGCCCAATGTTTTTTAAAAGAATAAGAGCAGTGCTTGAGTAACTGCAGGTTTTAATTTGAGGAAAGATGGAGAAAACTGACTTTTCATATTGTAAGTTTGAACTTTCTACCGATGTTGTCTACTCATCCATTTCTTCTTTCTTCTCCTCTGTCTTACCTTCCCTGAAGAAGCCAGCACAGTGCCTTTTGCAAAAATAAAACAAATGTTCCTTGTCAGGCTCTAGAGCAAACAAAACACCCCAAATAAGTATTAAATAACCCAGCAGAAAAATAAAGAATCTCTTAGGAGAATGTGTTAGGGGATTGTGTCATGTGTCTAAGCCAAGAAATGACAACAGGATCAGATATTTTCCTCCTCAGTGCTTTCTCTCCCCTGTGGCATGATAAAATTGCCTCGTTTAAAAACACTTTTTCACGATAGTCCGTCTGCTTCATTCCTTCCTTCATTGCCTTGTTTGTTTTTCGCGTTCAACCACTTAAAGTCTTTTGCCTGATTCTGCTCTTTGCTGAATTAATGTTATTCATTTAATGGGAATTGTTGTTTTTAATGTCTATTTTGTTAGTCTCTCTGAGGAATCCTTTTTCCATGGCTGAAGAAATTATTTATCAGTCAAGCTATAAATAAATAATAAAAGATTCATGCTAATGTCACATATGGCTTAAACAGTGAAGAAATTGGAAGTTTGCTACACAGTCCTATGGGCATGGGCAGGCAACTAACAACTATCAAAGAATCTTCATTCAAATTCTTTGAGGTTTTGCACATTTTAATACAGAAATGTATTTTACTTATTTGCTAAGAAAATTTATATGGCCGCACAACTAACTCATAGTGATTCAGTGGGGCTTATAGGAATAAAACCTCAATACAAAGCCCAATAACCCCCCATTCTCCTGGTGATAACAATCAAATCAACCACTTGATGGCTCCATATCATCATGGAAACCCCAAACCCATTGCCAAAACCACGTCTCCAAGGTCTTTTGAAAGAATGTCAAAGTCTTACTTCCATAGGGAAGGTATTCCACAGAGACGGAGCTACCAAAGTGAGAGCCGTTCTTCTTGGTCCCATTAAACAGCCTTCCTTAAGAGATGGGACCATAACGTACCCTACCTCCCTTCTCTAGTGTATTTGGTAGATGTAACTGAGAAAATATGGTTCTTCAAATAATCCATGAATAGAAATACTATGATTATTGTTTTAACTCTATCAACGCAAATCAACTTTGAAGCTGAATTTTCCTCTATCATGGCCCAATTCTATTCATATGATGCGCCTCACCAGGAAGAACATTTTGGACAGTTTGAATCCAGAACTGGTGCTTAAAGAATGTTGAACCAACAGTTAGGGAATTAGCAAAATATAGTATAAACAATCCTGAAACAGAACAATGGATCTACTGATTTTCCAATTTAAAAAGCCCTATTCTTTGCCTTTATATTCTGAGGTGAAGTATGGATCCACATATATTCCATTATCCCTAAAAGTAACTTTCTGGGCAATCTCAGTCCTTTGGTAGTCATTTTCTTTGTCTGAACCCTACTAATGGAATTACATTTTGAGAAAAAAACAAGTAAGCATTTTCTCTTATCTGATTCATACTGAGCTGTAATCTTGAAGTCGCAAAAGAATAGTTTAAAAAGGGTTAAATGAAATCTTTTGCACACCTAGTTTATGAAGCTCATTGACATGAGCCCACGAAAGTTCAGCTTAACAAAAAGGACATTATTTAGTGACATTAAAGCAGGTATGTCCAACTCATGGTCCAGGAGCCACATGTGGCCCTGGATAGGTAGTAATGCAGTTCCACAAGATCATAAACTTTTAACATTTTCATGTTATTATATACTGTATGCATTAACTGTATTATATATTTCATGTGTGGCCCAAGACAATTCCTCACCACTTAGAGTGGCCAAGACAAGCCAAACGTTTGGACACCCATGCATTAAAGGTTTTCATTCCAGCTGCACTAGTACCACTTTTGAGTGCACTTCAAGGGCTGATTGTAATATTTAAAGCCTTATTTAAGACCTGAGTTTCTTTGGGACAACCTGTCCCCATAAGATATTATGGATTCCTCTGAATCAGAAGCTATAGGAATAGATCCAGGGGTGGGATTCAACTGGTTTGTACCAGTTTGGGCGAACCAGATGTTAAGTTTTCATCTGGTTCACTGAACCGGTATTTCAACCGACCAGCTGGCCCCGCTCACCCCACCCCTCCTAGGAGTCTCCATGCATCCCATTTTCGATGCAGGTAAGAGCAGGGTCCACGTGGAGGCTCTGGGAGGGGTGAAAACAGACCTTTTGGTAGTCTGGAAACAGACCTTTTTCCGGCTTCTGGTGAGCCTCCAGAGCCCGGAGAGGCCATTTTCACCCTCCCAGAGGCCCTGGGGAAGTTTCTGAACCCTTTGGAAGGCAAAAAAAGGCCCTCCCGGAAGTTCCAGTAGGCCACACCCACCATGCTCATGCCCACCCAGCAACCAGGCAGCAAACTGGTTGCTGGGATTTTTGAATCCCACCCTGGATAGCTCCCCAAGCTCTTCAGCTCATTGATCTGTTCATGAAGTTTCAGGTTGTTCATCAACCTTCAAATATTCATTATACAAAAATAATTTAATGAATACTACTTTAACTAATATGACTAGCAATAATAACCACCACCACCCCAACAACAGGGTAGACCAATGGCAATTTATTTTAACCACCTTGAGGAATTCTAGGTGAGATTCATCAGGTTGTCAGCTTCAGGAGTTGGCAAAGAACAACCACTGAGGCTGATTCAGTAGAAAATCAGCAGGAGCAAATGCTGGAGGATTCAGATGATAAGGACACCAGGTATCGGAGGAATCACCTTATCCCAATGGGACTAACCCCCCCCCACTCATTTCAATGGAAAGAGCCTATTTTAGATGTTGTCAGCCAAAGAATTTCAGCTGGTGGGGTCCAACAGAAGAGGTTTTTCCGCCTGCACTGTCCTGCCCTCTGGAATATTTTCCTATCAGAGGTGAGATCCATCCCTACACTCCTGGCCTTTCAGAAGAGCCTAAAACTTGACTCTGTTGCTTGTTCTGAGCCCTGACACAGGTTTGCTACATTGGGGTAGCTGACGAGGTAGAAAGATTCTCACTCCAAGCTGCCCATCACCTTGGTTTTTAATTTTTAACTTTTTATTCTAATTAGCACTTTTTAAACTTTTTATTTTTATTATATATATTGTAAGCTAGCCAGTGTTATTAGTGAAATTTAACCAATCAATAAATAAGGGCCAATTACTGGCAGAGTCCTAGATTGTGTCAGAAGTTTCAGAGATATATCATTAAGCAAGGCCTTGCAACTGGGCTTTTTAAGAACAGCTGCCAGAGACTGGACTCTGTTGGAAGCAACTCACCAACCTTGGATCTGTGCTCTTGCTTCTTGTTCTGCTCTTGGCTCTTGGCATATATTCAGACTAGCTGACTAATTAATTAGGTGGGAATGACAGTCATGGACCATGTTTGCTTCTCCTTTGCTGCTGCATTCCATTTCCCTGAACATGTGCTTGGTTGACTCCTACAGCTTGAGTTTGGACCAAACTCTCTGACCTCTGGCCATCAGGCAAGGTCTCACTTTTCTGTGATTTTTGGAGCAGAGAACCATATACTCAAATCTTATATCTGTAAGAGAAGGCTCCCTGGGGGTTCCTAAGCCAAGGGTATGTCATCATTAGGGGTCATGGAGACATGCCTTCTGTACTGTTTCCCCCTTTTTTTTGGAATAGGTTCAACCTCATGTTTCAACTGGCACCAACCCTATTGCACTTAGGAAAGCTATTAAGACTTGGCTGTTCCAACCAGCTTGGGACATGATAATGTAACTAAACACTTACAATAAAGATTTGTGTTATTGATTGTACATTGTTGCTTATTGATGTGGTGTGAAGTATGAGAACTTTTCTTGTTTTGCACTTAGATAATAGAATAATAGGTTGAAAAGCGCCTTGGAGGTCTTCTAGTCCAACATAAAATTGTTTATTATTTTAATCTTTTAACTTGTGATGGTAATTGTAGGCCACTTAAAATTAGTTCATGACTGAACCAGGCTATAAGACTGCGGAATTAATAAGTAAGTATAAATAAGGCCTTTTAACATTGTCATACAACTCTTATTTATTTATTTATTTATTTATTTATTTATTTATTTATTTATTTATTTATTTATTTATTTGACTTGTATGCCGCCCTATTCCCTAAGGACTCAGGGCGGCGAACAATAAAACAGAGAAAAATTTACAATAAAACAGAATTAAACAACTAAACAAGCCAAATAAAGTTAAAATAAAACCCAACCCCCTCCCCCCCCCGGGTCATTCGAGGCCGCCCGTGGAACAACCAAGTCTTCAGGTCCCGGCGGAAGGAGCGGAGGTCAGGGGCCAAACGGAGAATTCTATCATAGATTGTTATCTTCTATAGAAGATATGTCATTATCTATATATTATCTATATATACTGTAGCAGTATTCCAGTATTTGAGGGGCTGCCACAAAGAAGAGGAGGTCAACTTACTTTCCAAAGCACCAGTAGGCAAGACAACAAACAATGGTTGGAAACTAACCAAACAGAGAGACAACCTGGAATTAAGAAGAAATTTCCTAACAGTGAGGATAATTAATCAGTGGAACAGCTGGCCTCCAGAAGTTGTAGGTGCTTCATCACTGAAAGTTTTTAAGAAAAGACTAGACAGCCACCTGTCTGAAATGGTATAGGGTCTTCTGCTTGAGCAGGGGGGTGGATTAGAAGACCTCCATGGTCCCTTCCAGCTCTATTCTGATTGAATAGATGGAAACTCATTTCCTGAATGTCACATGGATCCACCCTTGAAGATTATCTGGGAGCTCCAGCTAGTACAGAAAGATGCAGCTAGAGTATTAGAAGGACATATCTTCTATAGAAGAGTTCAAGCTGGTCTTTGCTTTTGGATAAAGTTGGCAATCAATAATATTTTTTTTAATTACATTTATATGCCGCCCTTCTCCGAAGACTCAGGGCGGCTTACAATTTTTGGAGCACAACCCAATGCGCTCAGCAATATCTATATGTATTTTATGTAGACATAATGCTGATTATATTGTATTCATGTTATGTTGCTCTGAGGCTATATGATTGGGGCAGCTTTCAAATACTGTAGGCAAACAAGCAAAATCCCCAGGTAATCAATTCTCTCAGAGGTCTCATACTGGTTGGTCTCTTGAAAAGCTAAACAGATTTGGGTCTAGTTAATACATGGATAGGAGACCAATGAAAATCGCAAACCTGTCAAATAGAGACCCCACCCAACAAAACAACACTTATGTATTGTTTCCAAGAAAGCAACATGGATGTGCCTTTCAAGTAACCAGAAGGATACCACAAGGAAAAGGAAACATTGTACATTATACTAAATTATACTAAACAGCTCTGTTTCTGTATTTCACTGTTCTTAGGAAGTCACATGATCATCACTTGCTATGTTCCCTACCAGTTTTCCATGTAGAAAGTCAATTTGTTAGGTGGCAGGAAGTCAAAAGTTCTGCTCACTTCCGCTGTTTGTTTTTTGGCTCACCTGTTAGGTTAAGGAGATATCTCTGAAATGATGACCCAACCAGCAGGGGTGGGATTCTACCGGTTCGCACCTATTTGCTAGAACCAGCTGTTAACATTCTAAGCTGTGTGGAGAATTGGTTGTTAGAAGAAATTACTGTCCTAATCCTGTAAGGAAGGCAGGAAGGAAACGTTCTGGTGTTGCTTACAGAAACTGCCTCTCCGTTAACCCTTATTACATTCTTGGCAGGACTAGACTTCCCGTCTCAGGAACATCTCTGGAGTTTTTTCCCCCTCCTTTGCTGCTACTTTGCTTGTGTGGAGTGACCATTCAAAGTTACAATGGCACTGAAAAAAGTGACATGACCATTTTTCACACTTACGACTGTTGCAGCATCCCCACAGTCACGAGAGGTCAGGCGAGGAGATGCCTGCCTTGATGTGAGTGATATTGAGTTGGCCACACCCTGCCAATAACATGACCACCAAGCCACGCCCACCACCTAAGCCATGCCCACAGAACTGGTTGTTAAAAAATTTGAATCCCACCCCTGCCAACCAGTCATGGGTTGTCTAGTACAGCGGTCCTCAACCTTTCTGGCTTCACAAACGGCAGCCTCTTGTGCGGCCTAGGAGTTGGTCTGGTAGATGTGGGAATATTTCTGAGAAAGGAAACAAGTGAACCCAGAAAAAAAGGGGTTTTCTGAAGCAGGGCTAGGAAGAAAAATCTGATTGTGAGTTACAAATATGACTACCATTTCAGGGGTCAAGGGGAAAAAACAGACTAACAGCACCATGGTGCATTGTGACTTTGCAACTTTCCATTGCATGCATGGGCCAAAATTCCTCTTGGGACAGCTGATCCCCACTGATAAGTGATAACCAGCACTGACAGTTATGTAAACAGGGGTGTTCTGATCTGCTTTGGCTGATAGGACAATATGAACCTAATATACAGGCTTACTTTAGGAGTGATGTGGTGGCCTAGAGGTGGAGCTCTCGCCTCACAATCAGGAGGCTGTGAGTTTGATCCTAGGTAGAGGCAGATATTTTTCTCGCTCTGGGCACACTGAGAATATATCTACTGAACAAAACTCTGCATTGGCGACAGGAAGGGCATCTGGCCATTAAAACACTCTGCTAGTTCCAATCAGTTGCTCAGACTCCACCCCATAAGGGATTATGGGGTCATTAAAAGAAGAAGAAGATGATGATACAGGCAGATTTTATGTGTTCTTTCCCCCAAGGATTCAGAGCCTTTAGTACCTTTATCTTCCTCCAAATTCCACAAACATTCAACAAGTCTTAGAAACGTTCCAGTTATGTCTTGAAAATTTGGTTTGTTGTTTGTTCTGAAAATCTGGGCTGTTCTGAAGTGCTGATCATAAAGAAATGCTCATAAATTTGGATGCTTTCCCAGAGATGCATTGCTCATAAACAGCGCAGCTCAGCTTTCATAGACTTCCATGGGACTTATTTGGAGGGGGAGTGAATGGTCTGAGGAAGAGCTTGATATAAATGCTTTCCAGAGTGAGTGCGTTTAACTGGCAGCCATGGGGGGGAAATCATAATCTCATTGCAATACCGCTGATGAGATGAGAAGCTAAACTGTTACGTGTTAATGGAAGGAAGAGAACAATTGGCTTTGGGGGTTTCATAGGAGTTCAAAATAAGATGTAACAATGAAAAACTTTATTATGCATCTGTGAATATTCAGTTCAGAATATTTTAATTCAAATAAAATGCCAATTGAAATCAAAACAAATTGAATGTTTTTGCTCAAATGCAACACACACACACACCTGTCTTCCTTCTACATAAAAGATTCCACTAGAACTCGACCTGACATGATTTTCTAAGTCTGGAACTCTTAAGCCTAGAACTCAACTTGACATGATTTTCTAAGTAAAATTGATGGCTTGAATAGCATCATTTAAATTTTGTAAGCCATCCAAAGTCACCAATGTGTGAGTTGGGCAGATAAACAAACATACATACATACGAATAAACAAACAAACATGATTTTCATAGCTCTAATATTTAGCTCTCTGGACTAAACATAGTCATATATAATAGTTATGGTATAATTATATTAATCCCAATATATTGTCACTAGCCCATAATGTGTTATATAATGTCATGGTACAACAACATGTAATTCTATGCAATGTACTGTATATGTGTGAAGGTACAAATAAGTACGTATGAAAGCTAAAATACATAATAATGGAGTACATACTATTCAATGCAGCTCAGATGTCAAAAAGGAAGACTTTGGGCTCTACCAAATGAGGAGCATGATACTTCAAAGAAGACTTGAGAAGAGACAATTTTCACAACTGAAGATGGCTTCCAAAAGAGCAAATAGTTCCAATAGGACTTAGAAGATGTGGAAAAAGTACCAGTGAGACTAGCTGCACTTTTATGCACTACTGATACTTCATTGGAACCTATAAACGTGTGTGGGAATTGTAGTCCTTTGGAGTCATCACCTTGAAGAAGTAGGCTATGTAAACATCCCAGTTCAATTCTCATGCATTTTAAATATAGTTGATGGAGCTGGATTTTGAGTTGGGTAGTAAGCATGGATGAACTGCATGTGAATCAGAGGTGGTATTCAGCAGGTTCTGACCAGCTCTGGAGAACCGGTAGCGGAAATTGTGAGTAGTTTGGAGAACCAGCAAATATCTTCTCTGACTGGATATTTTACAGTATCCTTCCCTTACCACACTTACCAAGCCACGCCCACAGAACCGGTAGTAAAAAAAATTGAATCCCACCACTGATGTGAATACTAAAATGATACATTTATAATTGTAAACTGCTTTTGGTTCTGCATGTCCTTAGTCTTTCAGTGAAAAAGAACAACTGCTAGCACTGCACTTCATGACATTCATGAATCTCATTGAAAGATCTATAATAAAAACATAATAATCTGAATCTACAAACTATGAAGGGTTGATCACTGAAAAATATTGCTTACATCTGTCATATACATCCCAATATTCAATAGTAAAATAGAATGCACTAGCAGAATGTGTTTTATTCCCCCCGCTTCTATAGTTGTACAGCCTCTTAATTGTGCCATCCCATCAGTTTGCAGAATTTTACTAATATGGACTTTAGAGTTTTCACAGTCCATTACACTGGTGCAATCATAATTATTGCTTTAAAGGTCAAAATTAAAGTTAAATGTTCTCATCAGCCTATTTTTCCACATTTCCAATACTGTGGGTAGATAGGTGGGATATAAATAAACAACAGCAGGATTCTTTTCTACTTTTCTTTTCAACTCTTTCCAAACTATTGCTCCCCACTCCTTTACCAGGGAATTATTGGTTTTGAGTTCCCTGTTTGAGCCCAATTGAGATTGCAATATTTTCTTCCTTGGATCCTTTGTTTGCATTCACCTGTTGGGTGAGGAAAGATAGACAATGGACAGTTGGTTCATACTGTAATTTTTTTTCAGCCCTTCAAAGTAGACCAGACTAGAAAACCAAAATTAAGAATGCTAGTATTACTTTCATTCCTAGGTTAGAGTAACTGGTTCTTGCAAGTCTAAATATGTCTCATCTTTGTGAGAACTAGGTCAGGTCAGGTTTGAGATGCTATTTCAAATTACATTTCTGTCTCAGACTTAAGTTTCTTTTATATGGCCATAATTTTGGTTCTTTTCTCCTGTACCTCACGGTTACATTACAGTTTTGAATAAACAAGACTTTCCTGTACAGAGGTCTTCCTGTTGCATAAATTTACTCTCCAAATGCAAGGAGATGGAGGAACAACAGCAGAGGGAGCAAAATGAATTCTACCTCTCGCACCAAGCTAGCATATCATTACAACACTGGAGGAAAGCTATGGATTTATGCCCCGACAGCAGAGTCCTTTCTCCTTTCAATCTTTCCCTACAGGTAGTCCTCAACTTATGTCTGGTTTCTTAATGACTGTCCAAAGTTACAACAGACCCTGGAAAGATACTTATGGCCCTCTTCAAAAGTTACAGTGGCTGCAGTTCCCGTGAGGTGGGTGAGGAGCAGTCTGAGTCCTGCAAGTCCTTCAGGTGGATGGATGAGCAGTTGGCAAAGGCCTACAAGCGGTAACTGCCATTTGTACTAGTAGCTTCTTTAGGCTCCCTGGTGGGACTGAATGGGAACAGGCTGTGACCTGGGGGAATCCCAAAGGACAGGGAGTGGAATGTTGGATGCCTTAGGGCAGGCCTTGGGAAGCTTGGAGCAGGTGGGCATGGATCTGCGCTAGGCCTCCAAGGGCCTGCCTACCCCACAGTCACCCAATGCTCCACTTAATGACCTGCACATTTGTTTCATGATTCATTGGGGAGAGCAGGGGTGGGGGTTGTTGTTAGGTTTGACTCTTCACTTAATGACTGTTGTGACCTACTATAATGGGTGGGTGTTGTGGCCCGTCAGCAGCCAGCAGAGCTGGCAGCAGATTCGGACAGTGAGGAGATGGGGGAGGAACATGGGCCCGTCCTGGAGTCTGAGGAAGGCTCTGATTAATGCTCTGCATCAGAGGCAGAGATGGGGCCAGGGCCGTCCGACAGTTATCAGCTGCCTTTAGAATCGAACATCAGTGAGGTAGAAGAACAGCTGGAGCCTGTCCCCAGTGTATGCATGCACAGAGTTGCCAGATGAAGGGACAGCTAAGGAACAAGGGTTGACTTGGGGGCAAAGCCTCATATGGATGGTGAATGGCCCCTCCCATAGGGAACAAAAGAGGAGTGAAAGGGGAGTGGGGTTTTGCAGGAGACAATTAGTTCATTCCTGCATTTTTGCCAAGTATTGTGGCATCTGAAAGATATCGGCCTGGCCACTTTCCAAAAGGTCTGTAATTGGGAACTATCTTAAAAGACTGTTGGCCTGGACTTTGCTGGAGAGGAATTCACTGTAAATTAAATAAAAGGGGTTTATCAGAATGAGGACTTGGCTTCGTGCTGTTGGGGAAGCCTTGGTCAGAACAGTGGGCTTGTCAGAAATTGGAACTTTCTGGTGTTGCTATGCAGTTTACAACTTGTGGGGATTTGGAGGCAAACCAAACCCACCCATGACAGGGTAACAGCAGATACCCTGATGTGGCATCACAAGCCACACCTCTTGGTATATAAGGGGCAGCATCATCTCTCTCTGTTTTAGAGTCTGAGGAGAATTTCTCTGAGGAGAAGAATCTCTGGAAGAGAAAGAGGGGCAGAGGACGCAAGAGCCATTAGAAAGAGAAAAACATTCTCTATTGGGTACCTCAGATGCATGAGGTGGAGGAACCTCTTGCCAGAAGATAATAGACAGAGAGAGGGAAAAGCCTTGAAACAGTTTTAAGCTTTTTAAAGAGGTCTAAGTTTCTTAATCTAAAGGACTGAGAAAATCTAACTACATAGGTAGACAGAGAAACCAAGTAAGACCTGAGAGAAGAGAAACTTAAAGAAGGCACAAGAAACTGGTAAAAGTCTTTCTGTAACTTTATTTGAATTAAGCTGCTTGTACAATAAAAGATTTGGTTTGAAGAACAGACTGGGCTCAGCATCTTTGTACAATTTAAATATATAGACAGATTAACAAGATCCTCTAAACATTAGCCAATCATAGGATTGACTTAAGAACATTTTTCAACAGGGCTCCATTACAGTCGTAAGTCCAGGACTACCTGCATTCTCTCTTCATCTGCCCTCTTGCCTACCTTTGAGCAGACTATGAACTAAAGTTACAGAAGCTGCCCAATACAGGTAGTCCTCCACCTACAACAGTTCTTTTAGTGACCGTTCGAAGTTACAACGGTACTGAAAAGAATGGCTTATGACCATTTTTCACGTCATTTAAATTTGGATGCTTGGCAATGGTTGCAGTGTCCTGGGGTCATATGATCATATTTTGTGATCTTTTGACAAGCAAAGTCAATGGGGAAGCCAGATTAACAACTGTGTTACTAGTTTGACTACTACAGTGGCTCACTTAACAAATGTGGTAAGAAAAGTCATAAAATGGGGCAAAACTGACTTAACAAGTTTCTCACTTGGCAACATAAATTCTGGGCTCAGTTGTGGTCATAAGTCAAAGATTACCTGTACTGACTGATCTTAGATTAGGTAGGATTGAACTTGGTTAGTGGTGTGATAGGACACCAGAAGATCTCAAAGAAATCTCAGGACTGAGGCAAAATTGAAAAAAAATATTTGCTTTCTTAAGGTGATTCATGTCAAGTTTATATTGCTGTCAAGAAAACCACATAGATATTTGATGAAGTCTTTACTTTTTGTTGAACTAAATATGTTATATTAGTCAAAATTTATTGTCCCTAAATATGTTATCAAAGATTGAAATCTCCTTTGTTTCTGTTGCTGCTGCTCTTGTTCTTCCCAGGTTTTATTTGATTTCTTCTAATCTATTTAAGATTCAGCTTATTATTTGCCAGCTAATGGGAGAAAGAAAACAAACACATTTATCCTTAAACAGACTGTTCCACTCAATTCCTCTGTGTTTCACTTCACTTAAATGTTAGAATGAGCAATGGTTGCCCTCTTTTTCTTAGTTTTACTTTTCACAAAAGTCTTCCTGTTTCTTTCTTTTTAAATACCTCCCAAGTGTGTATTTGCTCTCTTTATTCATGTCTGCTCAGGTCTTCTCTGAACAACATATACTTTGCCTCACCATCACTCACTTCCAGGAAATTTGGGAAACTATAAGGACAAGCTTATTTCTCTCCTACCGCTATTATCTTTTCCGACCCCCTTCTTAATTCCCTATAATGGCTCTCTGTGCCACTGTACTTTAACAGCAAGCTTTTAGTCTCTGTAGTCAGGCATGTCTCTCTGTATTCAGGCATGTCAGCCTTTTTGCTGGCCTCACTGCTGAGCCATTAAGAGGAGCTTTTGGGACACAGCATTAGGTAAAGCTTTTCCTTGCACTGACCTTCGTGAATCCAGAGCTTTCTTGAAAAAGAATATGTGCTGTGGTTGCAGGGCGAGAGAGAGAGATGGACGGAACAATCATAACTCTGCAAAGAATTAAAATATAAATTGCAGGAGGCTAACATTAAATGTGAACGAATTTAGCATATCTGTCAGGTCTGCCATCTTCAGCTGCTTCGCTTTGCTTTGTTGGCATCCTGTCATAAATGGAAAGAGGTGGGGAGGAAGGAAATTGGGGAAGTTTGAGTTGGAGAGAAGAAGACGGATGTAAGGGGGGAGGGAATCATGTTGACAGGAATCAGAGGTGTCAATTTGGAATAAGCCAGTCGTCAAGGATGCTTGGCCTGGGAAAGGAATGTGAAACCACTCCGAGAAGCACTTGACATCAAAGTGATTCCCAAAAATCACAATGGGATGCCATTGGATACTGTTAAATTGGTCAAGCAGGGAGGGCGAGGGAAGAAGAATTTTGCATGGGAATACTTGTATCTAACTTCACTTTTGCTTCAACCACTGATCTTTAGTAAAAGAACCTATTACTTCAACAAAATGGAGTCAAGAGTCTTTCTTTCCTAAGGATCCAGCTGGGGCAGGTCTGACAATATCACAATTGCCAGAATAATTGTTAGAGACCTCACATTTGTGCACAATTCTCTTGGGAATGTACACATTACTGCATATATTTGACTTTTTTTTTCTTATATCCATTCTGTGTCATACTACTAAGTAAAAATATCCCAGGAGAAGGCAGTTGCAAGCCATTTTTGTGTTGCTGTCATGGCATGGCAATGAAATCCCCAGGCATAAAGACTAGCTCAAAGGAAATGCTATTTTTTAAGCTCATTCCTGACATAAATTTCATTTTCTGCTAGACCATTGGGGTCTTAGAAGTTCAGATGTACAACTGTGCATTTAGTTAGAAGGAGAATTCAAATTGTAAAATCATTCTATTTTAAATCATTTTACAGAATTGTTGAACTTTCTAGCATTTCCATCAAATATAAAGCATTATCCAACCTAATTATTGAACATTTTCTACAGAATGAATTATATACTTTAACAATAAACAATAAAATTTAACAATTAATATAGGTTTAATAATAGCAATTGAATTTCCAGTTTCAAGTTCAAGCTCACAATCACTGTTGTTCAGTGATTTGTACAATCACTGAACAAGAGATTGCTAACCAATAAGAAACCATCAATAAGATGCACCATTTTCTCTAGATGTACTATAAAGTGCAAATTAAGTGAAGATTTATATTTATATTTCACTGAATTTCCATTGCTGCAACCATTTCATCATATAATATTTGAAATTTCATTTTATCAATCATATTCACCACAACTTACAAGAAAGCCACAGCAACTTTTCTGAATTTTTAACTTTTAATTTGATCTGGTCTCTAAGTATTCTACCTTCTTTCTGTAATTCTTTTAATCTGCTCTGCTGTACTTGGAGACATTGAAACCAGTGAAATGTTTCTTACTGCAACAAGGAAAAACTCTCAAAATATTTCACATTTGTCTTATTATTAATCAAACCTTGGAGTTTATATGAGTTATTATATTTCAATTGGTCAAATTTCCTTTTACATTCATATTCATGAAAGCAAATATTTAGTATGGAAGCAAAGGGGAAGGAGAGGCCTAGACTAGTTATCTCCTACTTTTAATGCACTGCTTATAACTAAACAATCTTTCATAGATTGTGTATTTCTGTTTGTATCAAAATCAGAAGCCACCTGGAAGTCTGCTTCCTCCATAGAGGCAATGTATCCATGTTATAGTCCAGTCTGAAATCTGAGTTAAACAGCTAGTTTGATAATACAATTTGAAATATGACAGTACTAACCTGCCTTGTTCTTTCAAGTCTGGTCTAATTTTTCAAGTTATTTCTGTCGGAGAAGTGCAGGTAGAGCTGGGAGGCAGAGTTAAGCACATACTCAGTTTTAAGTCCTTGCATTCCCACTGATTAACGTCAGGTGCAAAGAATCAGGTCATTCATAAGGTTGCAGTACAGAAGATTTATTTAAGCACAAGAATCTGGTCAACTAAAGTTCAACACTAATTTGGTGCCAGATAAGGGTCAATGGAATTCAGAAGGGGTTGGACTTGGAATGCATGTTGGAATCAAAGACTCTAAACTAATGACACACTAAACTCTACCCCCTCTTCTATCTGCTCTTCTCCTATACTTTTGCCCTTCTTCTGCATATTACAGAAATTATTACCACCACCAAGGATATTTGTTCTATGCTTACTAACTTCAAATGTAAATTTAAAATAACCATTAAGTCATATGCCTAGTTAGTAGCCAACATTTTTGTTGATTGGCATCTTTATGTGAACTGCAGCCTATTGCACCTTTTCTGATTCTTATAATAGGGAATAGGGTATTTCTTTATTTCAGCTAGGGAATTTAATTAGCAAACATTTTGTCCAAAATAATTGCTCTGAGAACAGATGCAGTTAAATTGTTTTCAGGGAGGAAAGGGCTTATTAATTTAATTCATTTCACAGTAGCAAATTTTTATGGGCTATTTTTCTGCATTTATTTTGAAATTCATGTTGCGCACCTAACTTATTTGAACAAAATAGACTGAATGGTTATAGGTTCAACACAGTGTTTAAACTCAGACAGACAGGTATGGTGGCAAGAGAACTATCTGGTTGCAACTTATATTGGCTACTATATTATAATAATGCCTTCCCTCAACACTGTCAAACTATTTATTAAGACTGTATTACTATTATTCTTCTCATTCTTTCTATTACTTATCTCCTCCCACTTATGACTTTAACCTTGTTGCTTGCATCTTTACAATTTATGTTGTTTTATTTGTTTCCTAATATTATTTTATTGTTTATTAGTAATCTATGACTATCACTAAGTGTTGTATCTTATGATTCTTGATGAATGTATTTTTTCTTTTTATGTACACTGAGAGCATATGCACCAAAGACAAATTCTTTGTGCGTCCAATCATACTTAGCCCATAAAGAATTCTATCTATCTATCTATTCTATCTATCTATCTACCTTTATGGAAGTTTAATAAAGATGCCAGAGAAATATTACCTTTTAGTTTCTGGATCACTGAGAAAAAGTAATTATTCAAGATGTATTAGTTATGGGGACCCCCAAAATAAAACAAAGCAAATGTTTGCAAAATACAAATTACTTTGTAACCCTCCACCCAATCCCACCTCTTAGAATCTGCAGTTGGGTTTCTGGATTCAGAAATTAGACTAAGCCATGGATTCCTTACTAATTATCCAAGTCAACTCTAGAGACTAAAACATAAGGACATTTAAGCAAATGATACCTATCATAGTGAGAGAAGAAAGCGGATGTCAAAGCTTTCTGATAAATTTATCACCTCTTTGATGTATTTATGACAAATACCAGGCTTTCAGTTCTGGTTTGACATTATTTCTTTATTATAGACTGAGGAAAGAAGATTTGAGTTTTGAGATTCGTTGGACATTCAGCCAACCTAGAGGTTAGCCTAGAAAGTCCCATCTCCATATTCACTTAAGTTCAAGATCTCTATTTATGTGCCTAATAAAATTTGATTGGGCTGTTTGGACTAGGTGACATTTAAAAAAAATCAAATATTCCAGACATCTGATTAAGCAATCCCATATAGTAATTTAGTTGAAATGGTGTTCAAATACAAGTTTTGGATACAGTTTTCTTTAATTATTGCTCCCCCAGCACTAGAATATAGTAATATTAATTGTATCTATCCCAATTCAACAATCAACCCAGAATTCTCACTCAAGACACACACGACCAGCCTCAAATTACCCTGGTTTGGACATTATGCTAAGACCCAGCTCTCTGAAGAAGGCTCTGAGATTGGGAAAGGTCGAAGGGAAAAGAAAAAAAGGATGACCAGCAACAAGCGAATAGATTAAGTTATAGTGGTGATGATTGCACCATCGGAAAAAAAAACCTGAAAGACCAGATCAGGGACAAATTGCTATGCAAAAAATAATAATTCTATCTATGTGGTCACTAAGTGTTGACAATGACTTAATGGCACCTAATCAATCAATTTAACAAATACCTCAGGAAATCAGTAGAAAACAGAAGGAAACTCAAGAAGGTTAATATCTTCCAAAGTTTATTTAATAACATATTTGAATACATTTCCTAATTATTTAGTTTGGATGAATATTTTGATCAGTCACAAGTCTCTTTCTTCAGTTGCATTTCTTCAAGACGTGGCTCAGATAAAATCAGATACGATTTACTGGATTAGCATTTCCAGTGACTGAAAATGACTAGATGGAATTATCACAGCAGTAGGCAAAGACAGAGGAGAAAAGCTCATTTCTTCCTTGGAGCTAAGCCAGCTAAATGAAGATTTTTGGTGCCGCTTACTTCTCCCTCAGTTTTATCTAAGTTAGGGCTTAACTTTACTTACTGGCCAATAAACAGCTTCTTGAGGGGAAAACTTCTCCTTAAGTTATTGTTATAGGTAGCTCTCAATTTACAATCCTTCACAAATGAAGGGAAATATGCAGGATACTATTGCAGGATCCAGTCTGACTCGGTCACTATAACCAGAGGTCTAATCTATCAAGCTTTTGGACTTGTGCCAGAGCCCATCCTCGGTGGTGGTAGGGTCTATGAAAACTCACTGCGATAACCTTGCTGCAGCCAATTTGCCGTAGGATAACTTGCCATAGCCAACTCACCACAGGGCAACTTGACATGGGACAAGAGTTACACTAATATCGAAGAAATCGTGGAATAGAATCATTAAAGAAAGGATGCTAAAGGAAGGTCAAAATGAAAAGTGAAAGACAAAAATTAAAATATTTTAAAAATTATTTTAAATGATTAAATTGAATTTTTGAATTGTCCCGCAGTAACTTTAAGTAGAGTTGGCCATGGTGAGTTCTCCTGTAGTGAGTTGGCCATGGTGAGTTGGCTGTGGTGAATTGGCTGGGACAAGTTGACTATGGTGAGTTGCCTGCCACAAGTCGCCCCCTTCTGTCCTCAGGGAACTTCTCTCTCTTTCTTTCTCTCTTCTTCCTGTTACAACCCTTCATTGAATGACAATTGAAAATCATGGCAGTCTTGGAAAAAGTGACTGACAAATTGCCCTTATGACCATCACACCATCCTCATGGTCACATGACTGCAATTTGACTGCTTGGCAACCTGCTTGCATTTACAACCTGTTGTAATCACATGATTGCAATTTGCAACTTTTATAGCTGCCTTCCAACAAAAAACACCCATCAGGGAAGTTGGGTTCACTTAACAGTCATGTGACTTGTTTAACAACCACCATAAAAATTATCATAAAATTGGATCTGACTTATGACCACATCAAACTTGTTGGAAATTCTGGTCCCAACTCTGAGGACTCCCTTATAGCCACACTTAAGAAAGTGAGGTGTAGCAATTACATTTGATCATTACTTCCCTGACTATATTTGATTAGGGAGAGCCGCAATTCATTTTAAGAGAGCAGCATTATTAAACATCACAATGATTATATATAAGATGATAACACTAAAAAAGAAACTGTTGGAAGGAAAAACCTTCATCAAGCCCAATCCTTCAGAAAAATTTCCAAATACAATACATGACAATCTTGCTCTTTTGCTGCTGGCAGATCTTATTAAAACAGGGCTGAAATTGCACAGGAAATGTAATTTGTTAAACAGACAGAGATAAACATTATCATCTGTACTCCAAGATTTTGCATTTGCCTGTAGCACTTCCATCGCACACCGGTGTCCTAAGTAAACCAGAAAGTGATTTGTCTGAAAGGATTGTCTTCCCATTAAAGCAAATTTGTGCAAAAAAGCAGATTCTTTCAGAAATCTCAGTAATGTTGCCATTCAAACTAGCAGGGAATGAAAGTCTCTTCCCCCATTAATCAGGACAATCAAACTCTGCTATAAAAAAACTCCCCAGTATTTCAGATGTGAAGAGTTTAAGGGCCATTTGACGTAAAATATTTTTTCCTTCATGGGAATAATTTCAGGAGAGCTGAGCAAAACAAGTACCCAATAGAGAAAGGTAGGGAAGATGTTCAATTGAGCTTGGCTTTTACATCTGTCTGCCTTTGCTGAATTTGTTTGTAAAAATACATAAGGAAAACTCAGCTTAACCTCTTTTCTCATTGGAAATATTATTTTACGACTCTTCTGCCTCACTAGCTATAATTTAGAATCACAGATATGAAATTCAGAGGCCTGGGACAGTAGAAGTAATTTGTGTTGATAATTAAGACCAACAACAGATGATTAATTCAGTAGAGCTTTTCCCCCTTTTATCTCATCTTATTTATTTTATCTGAATTCCGCCTTTAATATTTTTACAAATAACTGAAGGCAGTGAACAAATGCAACATACCTTTCTTCTCCTTTTCCCCACAATAACAACCCTGTGAGGTGAGTTGGACTAAGAAAGAGTGACTGGTCCAAGGTCACACGGCTAACTTTCATGGCTAAGATGGGGCTAGAATTCCCAGTCTTTTGGTTTCTAGCTTGATGCCTTAACCACTAAACCAACCTTGTCAACTATACAGTTTCTTGTGGCTATTTATTTAAGATTCTCATTTCTATATGAGAAGGGAAGGAAAAATCTACAAAAACAAAGACTGAGCAAAATAAATATTTAAAAAAATATTTGAAAGTTATAAACAGTACTTCTAGGAGGTATATAATACATATAATATTCTTTATTTTTAGGGACAGATCCAAACTTCCATCAATAAATCCAGTACAGTAGTAACTAGAAAGCTTGGGAAATCACATTAGGAGGACCACAAGTTCCCCATAACTCTTTTAAATGGAAAAGGGCAAAAAGATCACAAAAGAAATAACACTGAGAAGTTACCATCAATCATACTTGTGGGCTGATCAACTAGGAAAGCAAAATGATGTGGTGAAATATAGTCGGGATACCAGCTGTTGTGATGATAGATACTTTGGCAGAGGTTACTAGACAAGCTAGATGAACATATGACTCTTGAGTTGAAGCAATTTCCCTCAAAGATGGAACTAAACTTGTTGCCTGATAAGCTAAGAACATTCCAGAAGTCACAAATTCCTCTTAGTTAATCCAGACAAAATTTTAATGTTTCCCTTCATCACAGTTCATTTGGCTGCATAGATTCATTTCACCAGATTCCCTTCTGATTTAGCTTGTGGAAAAAAACATTTTCCACTATTTATCTAGTTGTAACAAATACATTTTCTGAACTGTTTATTTATATGACTACTTTATTAGTAGGCCTCACATTTAAGACAGGATCTACCGATAGTGGTTTAGACTAGAAATCCAGAGATTGCTGAGTTCCAGTCCTTCCTTAGCCATAAAGGCTAGCTTGGTGTCCTTGGGCCAGTCCCTCTCTCTCTCAACTCAACCCACTTCATAAGATTGTTATTGTGGGGAAAATAGGAAGAGGAAGGTGTGTTGGATATATTAACTGCCTTGAGTTAATAAAACTAATAAAGGTTAAATAAATAAAAAAGCCAATAAACAAGAGAAGAATATATACCATCTTTATAATGCTAGGGCAGATGGTCTAATAAGTCAATAAAGGACAAGTGGCCAAACTATAGGGCAATTTTCTCATCTACTTTGTTTCATTGAATGTATTGGCATGGGTGGCAGTTATTTTACTATTTAGTAGCTCTCAGCATTGAAGGGTTATTGAAGAATAACCAAATCATGAAACAATATTGAGTACTGGCATGTTCCGGCTGAGCAACAGATTCTAAGGAGATAATAAATAATATATATCCATTCCAAATCAAATTTCTGTTTCTGAATAGATCTTGGTTTGGCTTAGACAGATCCACCAGCCACCACATTACTTGGACAATGTTGTTGACCTCCCATTTGGGTGCCTGCAATGTGTAGGCCTGCTTTTGAGAACCACTGGAAACTTTATTTGGCCAAGAATGACTGATTGAAAACTAATTTGATAGACCATCTGATTGCATGGATTTGTCATCTTCGGGGGCTGCCAGTCCATTTCTAACCCTGGTTCAACTTACTTTTCCACAGAAACAAGGAGTGTCTACTTTCCTATTTACTTACTAAGAACTCCCAAATTCCCAGCTGAGCACCTGAAAGAGAAAAAGCCTCTCTGCCATACTTTATATTATTCAACAAGTTCTGCCCATCCTTTTTCCAAAGTGTTTTCAGGACAATGATGTTCAAGAATATTGATGCCATTATTATTTTGTGTGACTTACTTGTTGTGATACCAGTCTGTGTTCACAACTATGCCAGCTGGCTTCTCAGAATGAAAATACACACCAGTTTGTCTCACAAAACCTGTGATGACCTGGGGGTGGCACAAAGACAACACAGTCAGATAATCACTAGGAGTCCTTTTATTAGCTTCAACTTTGCCCCCAATGTCCAGGTTACCTTCTGGCTGGAGAAAAACTCTCCCAGGAACAGCCTTCGACTGCAGAGAATCAAGTCCATAACATGGTTAACAAAAACTGTAACTGTAAGTCCAATCAAGCCAAACTGAGGTAATTAGTTTGGCAGGGCAGGAGCAAGAATTCCAGATGTGAAGGCACAGCAAATTCACACAGTTGGAAAGACAACAGGAACACAGATAAGCAAAGACAACTCAGGATAAAGTCATGTTTGCTCCCAGCAGCTGCCACAGTCAGCATTCAGTTCTTTTAAACTTTCATTCCCAGGTGTGGCTAATGATGGGAATCAGGGCCCTTTCCTCCCCCGTAGCCACACAACCCATGTTGCTCTCTTCTCCATTCCTTCCTGCATGCCCTAGGATGCCCTACCTCTCCCCTGCTCTTCCCAGCCGGACTTTGCCCTTCCTCAGCCTCCTCCACAGCCAATGGAGGCACACTTCCACTCCCTGTCAGCTGTTCGCCTTCCTCCTCAGATTCAGACTTTGACAGGGGCATGACGAAACCAGTGTCCAGTGTTTTCAAACCACACTGCCATGCTTTTAACCTTTCACCTGAGCAATATTTGGACATGGGTTTGGCACTTTTAAAAAAAAATGCTAAACCCATGTTTAAAAGGGGCTTAACTGACATAACCACAGGTGTCAGTGAGCACCTCCAAGCCTGCATCCCATTATTTGAACAATCTGAGAGGTGGCAAAATCTGCTATTCAAGGCACTTATCTCATTCAGCCCTATCCATGACATGTTCAGGAGAGAAACTGTTGGCTTTTTTTCCCACTGGCTGGCAATGCTCAATATGAGAGGAAATAAAGCAAACACAACCCACCAATCATTTTTCTTAATTTGTACCTTATTAAATGTGTTCTCTTTGTTACTGAAACAGAATAGGACTTTGACTTTTGGGGCAACAAATTTTATGCCAGCATATTTTTCAGATGACTCAGAAGCTATACTTCAATGCGGCCATGTGTTGGGTCCATACACTGAAAGACAAGAGTCCTCTTCTATGGGACATATTATATTGCTTATAAAAAGTCACATGAATTTAATGTTGAGGAAGTACAGTGTTGATTCAATTGACCGCTATGGATGCATTTGACTGTTGAATGGTTAATATTTAAATGAAATTAGTTCTCTGAGTGTCAGGGGGAGAACAAATGTTTTGAGCAATGTATACATTAATTATTTCATTGACATGAAGAATGGCCTTAAAAATCCCACTAAATCTTTTTGTTGATTTGAAAATGAACTATTTTATTAAAGGAGGAGAGCTTTAAACAACTTGACAAATTTTGCATTTAGTTTCAACTTCCTGCTAGAGATTTCAATAAACAGAAAGCTTACCAGAGACCATTCATCTTGCTGAAAGCATACTGGAACATAGTGGATTGTTGTAAAATGGATCAGAAATCTGTCTATAGATCTGTCTACATTTCTCTGATACACACCCAGCCAGGTGGCATCTATTTATCTGCTAGAACAATCCCCTACAATCATGAAACTTTGGAAGAGCTAGAATGCCATATGGCAAAGTGAAGATCTGCCTAATACATAAATCTAGCTAAGCAGACCTTTTCTTCAAGCTGTTTTATATATGTCTGGATTTTTTTTCTTTTCCTTTTTAATGTAGTCTACTCATCGTTTCAAACATCTGGGCCTCACAATGAGGATACTGCTCATCCCACAAAGATATTCCAGTCCTCTATTTTCTGCATCATTGGCTTTGAATGTCTAAAACGGTATTTTGCTGCTGCCTCACAGCTATCTTTATGAGACATGAGAGGTATAAAATGGAAAATGGAACGTAAGTATTGACAAGGTGGCTGTTTGTGGGGGGGCTGATTTTCATCTTCAGTGTTGCAATGAAGGGAAAAATATTTTGATAATAAAACTAATCATTAAAAGTGGTAAATTAAGCTGGGTTTGTATTGGTATAAACACAAGAAGAGAGCTAGGAAGGTTCTCTGTATCGTTTTTACACATGCCATTAAAAAAAACAAACTGCTACATAAATTGTGGGTATACATCAGACAAATAAGGCTATATATCCAGAATCAACTGGGATGAAATTATACAGGCCCTGTTCCTCTGTAGATCATTTCATTTATCTCACTATACTTATTACAAAACGTGGCCAGATGCAACACCCCTAAACTAAAGACAACTAATTTACAGGACATATTGTAAGCATGTTCTGAAAGTGCCTTTATTCCAGCTTTGAATTATTACATATATAAAATCCGATTCCTCTATTTTCATAATCATATTGCCAAAAAACACATTTCATGTATGGCTTCCACTTTGGCTGAAGTTATGGCTTACAGCTTTTCCTATTTTATTCTTTTGCCCAATGGAATTCTGTACAATTAAATCCCATCTCATGTTCAGCATTCTGTTTGGGTTACCTATTTCTCTGGATGTCCACTATATTTGTGTAATCCTTACTATTCCGTGGTTGCCTTCGTGCCTCATAACAATCAGCCCATTTTGCCTCTTTTCCACACTTTCAGTATACAGTAGAATAAGTTAAATTGACAATAAGTTAAATTCAATATGACAATAAGTTAAATTCCATTGTTCATTCACCCTTTTTCATGTCTGTATTTCTTTTGCTTCTTTGTTATGTAATTTCCAAAACATTGTGCTTTATTGCTGCATTCAGTCAGAGTACTTGCCAATTCATTACTTTTCAATGTGTTTATGCTCCCTACCCCTTTATACTCTGCTTTAAAATTCTGACAATAACAGCCAGATTTTCTTTTTCTTTTTGTTTGTTTTAATTGGTTTTATGGTTGTTTGCTACCCACAGTCACTGGTTTGAGATGAGTGGCTATACAAATTGAATGAATGAATGAACGAACAAACAAACAAATGCTTTCCTTCTATATTGAGATGAATTCCATGTCTGCAACCCCACCCCACAGGTCCCTGTGATGATTCCCCATGGATGCTTCCCCAGATACCTCTCTAGATGTCAATTTGGAGGGAATGAACCAGTCCCAGGCACATCTGGAGGGAGTTGGTCAATGGTTCCAAGCAGCTGTGTGAGATTGATTTGGCTGAAGCACAGTTGCAGCAGGACAGCTCTGAGGCTTCAGGTGGGGAAAGCATGCAGCTGCAGCTGGTCAGTGAGGAGGAAGAGGAACTGCCTTCTGCACTGATCCAAGAAAGGGCCTTGGTGGCTCAGGCTGTTAAATGCCTGCACTTAAGATTCAGCTGTCTACAATTACTGTAGGCTCGAATCCCACCAGGCTCAAGGTTGACTCAGCCTTCCATCCTCTCGGGGTAGGTAAATTGAGGACCCAAGATTTTTGGGGGCAATAAGCTGACTTTGTAAAAATGCCGCTTAGTAATAATTAAAAAAAAAAAAGAACACGTAGGACAGAGAAAAGGCAGGAGCAGAGAAGGTCAGCTAGATTACTCGCAAGGAGAAAGCTTTGCCCTTCTTGATGGGCTGCACCAGAAGCTGGCTATTCATCATAGCAGACAGAAGGAGGTGATGCTGGGAACAATATTTACATTTTCTTGTGGTATGAACTTTGAACTTGAACTTTGGTTTGCATCTCTTCAACTGTTCCCTTTGCTTTGCTTTTGCCTGTGGATTTGCCTTTGCTTTGAAACTTGCTGTTGCCTAGTGGAATGGAGGATTAGTGTTGGCTTCATTTGAGCAGCCTGTGGAACTCATTGGGGTTGGGCTGGTGTGGGCAGAGGGAATTGCTGGGGAATACCAATGCAGGCTCGGATACCTTAATAAAGACTCCTTACACCATGTTGTGTGAGTGCGTGAGTGGGACAGCACACTCCCTGATTTTTATACCATTATTGAAAAATGCTGATCGTATGGTGCATGGCCTCATGATATCACTTGAAAAAAATTTCCTCCTCTTACTGGATTTTTGCCTTCAAGATTTTTGCCTCCCCAAACCCAATGAACCACTTTTCACACGTATTATTGCTGAGAGTATCTCAGCCACATCTGGAGGCTATTCCTGGTCTATGGCTTCAGGAATGATAGCAGTCAGACATAGAATTCATTTTGTGTGTGTGTGTGTATGTTTCTATGAAAGTAGGCAATATTGTTCATGGTGTTTCATCTTTAAAAGCAAGCATAGGGGAAGACATGTGTGGTGAGCTAACAAACTTTTCATTTCAGATCTTGTACGGGTCTTTCAAACAATAGCATAGAAACATAACTTTCATCGGCATCCTGACCCAGTTAATGCATAATTCATTTTCAGTTTGTGTTTGGCTCATTATTTTTCTATTGGCTACAATGAGTCTCTTTCCAGCTGTTTGAAGAGCTCCTTAATATTTCTGTTTTATACGCAGTGATTTTTAACCATATTTCCTCAAGACTTCTTCAACTGAATACCACTATCAACTAGTCCTTCATCATCCCTCAGGAAATCTTTTCTTTGCTTTGTGTTTTTTTGCTTAGTATTTCTAAGTTGTTCAGATCTATAAAAAAAAAGTAGTAGGAAAGATGCAGCCACTGTAGACTATTACATGGAAATGCCAGATTACAAAACCCATCCTGAACAATAGATTGAAATAAATTGTCAGGATCCTCTTCTACGTTCATGGAGCTGCATCCAAGCTGGTGGGGCTGCCATGACAACTTGAGCTGGCTCTGTCTTCTCTCACTTTAATCAAGCTTTTTCAGCAGCCTCAAGCAGGAAGCCAGCCCTTCTGTCAGGTAGGTGAGCAGCTGCTTTGGTTTTATTCTTTTACTGTCCCTTGGAGTCCTGTTCTACTTAGTTTAGAGTGCCTGGTCCACATTATGTCAGTAAATTGTCAATTACTCCTTGGGGCAAGGCATTGTGGTTGGATTTAATCCTTAGACTATTTTATTTCTATCAGCTTTTTTTTTTCTTTGATGATGGCTTTGGTTAAAAAAAATGAACCAGGGTGGTATGCTACCGGTTTGAACCAGTTCCGTTGAACCAGTAGTAAAAAAACAAAACAAAAACTACAATGATCAGCTGAGAGGAGAAAAAAAAAAAACCTCCCCAATCAGCTGAGAGGAGAAAGAAGAGAAAAGTGCAGGATCAGCCCTCCCATCTGACCCTGAGCTTTTCTCTTCGTTTTCCTCTCAGCTGATTGGCGCTGCAGGCCTCAGCTGGTGTGGGGAAAGCTGCGCGTGCACATTAGGCAAAGCACGCCCACCAAGCCACGCCCACCGAACCAGTGCTAAAACAATTTGAATCCCACCACTGCAATGAACAATTAGAAATGCCAAAACATCTTACTGCTATCCTATGGTGACTTGACCCTTCTTTTGGATTCCCTTGGGAATTGATAGCTGCCTGTGGACCACCTTAGAGTAAAAAAAGCAGGATGATGTGATGTCACCAGAATTCCAACAGAGAAAGAACCAAAAAGGAGTAAGGCCAGAATGTATTGAGAGAAGAGGACTAGTTGACAATCATTCAGTAGTTTGCAAGGTATAATTTAAAAAAAATCTACCTACCATTGCATATTAAAAGGGCCTTAGTGGTGCAGGCTGTTAAATGCCTAGCATTTAATTCCAGCTGCCTGTAATTACTGCAGGCTCGAATCCCACCAGGCTCAAGGTTGACTTAGCCTTCCATCCTCTCGGGGTAGGTAAATTGAGGACCCAAGATTGTTGGAGGCAATAAGCTGACTTTGTAAAAATGCCACTTAGTAATAAGCAGGCAGATACAATGGAATGAAGGCTATTGCTGAACGCATTGGGTTGCGCTCCAAAAATTGTAAGCCGCCCTGAGTCTCCAGAGAAGGGCGGCATATAAATATGAATAAAAGAAAAAAATAAAAAAAGAAACAGAGTTTCAGTCACACCTGCATAAGCACTCTCTTGACTTTTTGACAGGCACCCCAGTTTCATCTAATTTGCATCCTGAGCCCTGCTACACTTGGGGACATCTACCAGATATTTCTCAGAACGCTTTTTTTGAATTGAGTTCCACCCCTGATAAATTTGTGGCTCTATCCAGGTAGCACAAGGAAAAGGTTCCCCATGCATCTCAGAGTCTAATATATCCAAGGTTTAAATGCTTCCTGTAATCCTGTAGTTTCACTGGCTACCCTAAAGGAAGGAGCAGTGGCTGTAGGATGTGATACACAGCATGGGCTACTAGTTTGCCCGCAATAACTATATGGAACCTCAGAAATGATCCTTCTCATGAATTTTTCTTCTCCTGATACATTTGTTCTTCATTGTCTCAAGTTTAAATTACTGCTTTGGGTAACATAGGCAAAGCAAAACTATTGGATGAATATGCTCTTCAGGTTAACTTGCAACATAGCTACGCATGATGTCTGCAGTTCCCTCTCCAGATGTATTATGCACAGATACACTATATTCTATACATGGGATGCGGTGGCTCAGTGGCTAAGATGCTGAGTTTGCCGATCAGAAAGGTCAGCAGTTCAGCGGTTCGAATCCCTAGTGCCGCGTAACGGAGTGAGCAAGTAGAAAAATAGGGACCACTTTGGTGGGAAGGTA
Organism: Naja naja; assembly: GCA_009733165.1. Taxonomy (NCBI): domain Eukaryota; kingdom Metazoa; phylum Chordata; class Lepidosauria; order Squamata; family Elapidae; genus Naja; species Naja naja. The sequence goes on from CM019153.1 coordinate 31,794,147, forward strand.
ACAGCATTCCGTGCGCCTTCGGGGTTTAGTCATGTTGGCCACATGACCACAGAGATGTCTTCAGACAGCACTGACTCTTCGGCTTTGTAATGGAGATGAGCACCGCCCCCTACAGCTGGAAACGACTAGCACGTATGTGCAAGGGGAACCTTTACCTTTACCTTTACCTTTATGCACCATAGTAACTAGCCAATATGATTAAATTGGTAGCATCCAAACATTTATTTAAATGTATTGGTATCCCAATATGCCAACGTGCACCTATTGGCTCCTTCCATGATGAGTTCTGAGAAAGAGATGATCAGTATAGTATCCTACAGTTCACAGGTGTCAAACTCGATCGCTTCATGTGACATATCATGACGTATCACAATGTTATTTTGCCTTTGCGGAACCAGGGTGGGCGTGGCCTACATGTGATGCATCCAGCCTGCAGGCTGTCAGTTTGACAGGCCTGCTATAGTTGAATTCAATTCAGGAATTCAGAGAAGGAGACCAGGTAACAGGCTGTAAGGATCTTGTGCTTCCTGGAACATTTTACTACATTTCATACTGCAATTTTTGCACGATGGCAGTTATAAGAGTCTGGTAGTGATCCTGGGTCCTGGTCATGATGCATCCTATCTGGTATAGGTTCAGAAAGGTTCAGAAAGATAGAGCTATTCTACATACTCTCCCCTTTTTGCAGTTATTGCTGTGGAGCTCAACTTTCCTTTCACTAGACAAAGAACACTGATTTACTGTATAATCAGTCATGACTGAAGATATTGACAGATGAACAAGACATGTTGTTGAAGACACAAGAGGCAGTGTTTATACAGCATAGCTTTTTTAAAAAAAATAAAGCTTTTAATATTTTAAAATGATTTTTTAAATTTTTTATTCATATTTATATGCTGCCCTCCTCCGGAGACTCAGGACGGCTTACAATTTTTGGAGCACAACCCAATGCGCTCAGCAATAGCCTTCATTCCATTGTATGTGCCTGCTTATTACTAAGCGGCATTTTTACAAAGTCAGCTTATTGCCCCCAACAATCTTGGGTCCTCAATTTACCTACCCCGGGAGGATGGAAGGCTGAGTCAACCTTGAGCCTGGTGGGATTCGAGCCTGCACTAATTGCAGGCAGCTGGAATTAAGTGCTAGGCGTTTTTACAGCCTGCACCACCAAGGCTCTTGGTACAAGGATTTTTGATACTATACCGATAATATATTTTTTAAAACTGTGTATTTTTATAAGGCCTTATTAAGACAACATTTGGAATCCAGTTTGGGTCACCACGATGTGAAAATATATTGAGACTCTAGAAAGAGTGCAGAGAAGAGCAACAAAGATTAGGGGACTGGAGGCTAAAACATATAAAGAACGGTTTCTGGAATTGGGTATGTCTAGTCAGATGAAAAGAAGGACTAGGTATGACATGATAGCTGTGTTCCAATATCTCAGGGGTTGTCACAAAGAAGAGGGAGTCAAGCTATTCTCTAAAGCACCTGAAGGCAGGACAAGAAGCAATGGGTGGAAATTAATCAAGGAGTGAAGCAACCTAGAATGAAGAAGAAATTTCCTAAGAGTTCAAACAATTGATCAGTGGAACGACTTGCCTCCAGAAGTTCTGAGTGCTCCAACAGTGAAGGTTTTCAAGAAGAGATTCGATGACCATTCGGCTGAAATGTTAGAGGATTTCCTGCTTGAGCAGGGATTGGACTGGATGGTCTCTTCCAACTCTGTTATGCTGCTATGATGAATAATGAATTCATTGACAGAAGCAATTAGGAAAAGAAATGTAATTATAAGATTTTATTCCTCATTCTCGCTTAAAACACTGGAAAACTCAAAACAGTCTAAAAACAATTTTGGAAACCAAAATGGAATATAATTCACCAGGAATCAGAGGTCTGGAAAACATTAAAAAAATTAAATTAGTCCTTCACCCCAGTTTATGTAGATTAGGATTTTTGTCCCATGTCTCCTCCCCCCCAAAAAATAACAATAACAGAGCGTGAAAGAACCTTGGAGGTCTTCCAGTCCAATCCCTTGCTCAATCCGAAGACCCTCTATCATTCTCTACAAATGGCTATCTAATCTCTTCTTAAAAACTTCCAGTGTTGGAGCACCCACAACTTAATCAGCCATTCCACTCATTAATTGTTCTCACTCTTTTGTTGTCCTGAATATTCCTCAAACATATTCCTCCTCCCCACCTTTTCAAGCAAACAGGTCCTGGGGGTGGGATAGAGTTTCCTAAATCAACAAGTGTGCATATGGGAGTTTAACCATCCAATCTATTTAGCAGTGTTCAAATGTTGAGACATCATTCTTGGCAGTTGGACAGAGCAATTAGGTGGTTCAGGCTAAGCTGCCTTTAGCTGTCTTCTCAGCATGACAGAAAGGAACAACAAATATTCCTGATTTCTGGTTTTGTTCTTTTGTGTGTGTGTGTGTGTGTTTAAATTATGCCATTAATCACACTGGAAAAGTACATATTTCAGCCACTGTGACAGTCAAGCTCTACCTGTTGTTAGGTTGGAGGTTGGAAGAGTTGAGAAGTCTACAATGAAATTTCTTCCCTTGGTTATTACAACCTTCTATAGAGCACGGATGGTATGGCTTCAAATTAAAACTTTACTGCATTTCAGAATATGATAGTTTATATGTACAGCAATCAACTGCTTGCACTCTTTGTTAGCAAAGAGAGGTCTTCTATCAAAGAGCAGACTTGATTTTCTCTTAATGCTAACCCCCCATAGTGGCCATTGATAATGGTTGCTTGTTTACATTCTTTGATTCCTGTGATCTTATTCAGATAAGTCCTGGAATTCACCAGACATTCATTGACCATTGAGAACCATTCCTTTTGATTAGGCTCTGATATTTGGACTTTCCAGTGTTAGAAACAGCCAATTGCAGAAGCATCAGGGCCACAGAAAGAGACTTTGATGTCATATACCCCACTTTTCTGATCAGAGGTGGCTGGCTAGAGTCTAAATGCAAGTCAATTAAAAATAAAATAAAATAAAATAAAAAATAAATATTGCAAAACACATATTCCAATCCATATTTTGTGAGAAAAATGCACATTTAAATAAACATGATAGAAGGACAAAGAGGATTCAAACCTACTGAATATCCCCCTCTGTGTTACAAATGGTTCATTGGCACCAAGTGCTTGTGGGAACAAATTAGAGAGAAAGGGTGAGGCAGGCAAAGATCTTCTCAGAACATGGCTGCAGCCCAATGTTTTGTCTCAAGCCAATTGACATTAATTACTCTGTGACAAGGACTTCAGAATGTCTTGCTTTATTGTGATTACATTAATTTATTTTGAGATGATTTCAATTCCAGTAAAACAATCCTCTTTTCCCATAGGACAGATGCTCCTAAAAGCCCTAGACACATAAATCAGACCTCTTCAATTTGGGTGTCTTTCAGATTGTGGAAGAATCGTGGCCTGTAAAGGTTGGGAAAGGCTTGAGAGATCATCTCATTGAACCCCTTGTGCAGGGCAGAAATCTGACATTCTAGCATTGATAACAGTTGGGCATCTTCATTTCAATATGTCCAATGAAGATGAGTCCAACACAACTTGAGACAATCTATAACATTGTAAAATAGCTCTTTTGAAATTTTTCCTCATCTCCAGTCAAAATCCAACTCCCTATCTTCTGGAACAGTTCTGAACAATTCTGCTCCATCTTTTATGTGACAGCCTTCAGATAAAGAGAATTATAGTATTTTCCCACAATTCATTACCTGTCTAGGTTCAACAATCCAAATGTTCTTTATAACATTCTTTTTTCCCAAGCACCTTAACTTCTTGCTTGCTCTCCTCTCCAAACACTCCAATTTGTAAATGTCTTTTTTTTAATGCAGCATTTAGAGCCAGAAAAAATATTTTAGGTGTGATGACCCAGGGCATGCCACAAAAGCAACAGTCACAAATGTAGATAAAGTCCCTTTAATTCCTCCAACTTGGCCTCCAATGTCCAGTTATCATCGGCTGGAGGAAAAACTCTCCCAAGAACACTTTTTAAGTCCAAACCAAAAGCACATATAAATTATAAATAAAAAGCAAACAAACCATGCTGCAGCAATTAACGATACAGGGCAGGATAAACAATTGCAGAACTCAAAAGATAACGAAACACATACAGTTGGAAGGACGGCAGAACCCAGATAGGACTTGACAAACAAAGATAATGCACACTTTGCTTCCAGCAAGGTTCTGTGTGTAAACACCTCTTTATCCTGTTTTCCCAGCTGCAGCTAATGAAGGGAATCAGGGCCTTTTTCTCCCCCATAATCCACGTTGCTCCCTTATTGGTTCCTCCCTACATGCTCTAGGATGCAGAGGGGGTGGGCCTGGGTTTTTCTCTGAATGCCCAGCCAGACTGTGCCTTCCCCAGTTTCCTCCCCAGTCACTGGAGCCACACTCCCACTCCCTGTCAGCTGTTCAACTTCCCCCTTGGAATCAGATTTCAACAGGGGCACAGTAGTAGGTGTGGTCTCCCCTCTTTTTTGAAATGTTGATTTTCCAACTCTCACAAAATGTTCCTGTGTTCCAATTGGACACTTTAGGGTTTATATACCAGTAGTTCTTGACTGACCGCCACAATTGAGCCCAAAATTTCTGTTGTTAAGTTTGTTGAGTGACTTTTGCCTCCATTTTATGGTCTTTCTTGCCACAGTTGTTAAATGAATCACTGCAAATTGGTTAGTAACCTGGTTGTTAAGTGAATCTGGCTTCCCCTTTGACTTTGCTTGTCAGAAGGTCTCAAAAGGGGATCATCACATGACCTTGGGACACAGCAACTGTCATAAATATGAACCGGTTGTCAAGCATCTGAATTTTGATCACAAGATCATAGAGATGCTGCAATGGACATAAGTGTGAAAAACGGTCATAAGTCATTTTTTTCAGGGCCGTTGTAACTTTGAACAGTCACTAAACAAGCTGTTGTAAGTTGAGGGTTACCTCTAGTTATATTAATATTCTATTTATTTAAAAATCTGGAAAAATATAGCTAACTACTGGTCTCTTCAGATTTCCCACAAAGGAAGAGACTGTTTATTTAATACAGCAACAGTGACTGGAGATTGTTCTTTACATGTCTTGCAGCTATTTCCTTAAAATGAGATTATTGAAATTATCCATCTGATCTTCTGACTACCCACTGCTAGTTCTAACTGGGCCTGAAAGACCTGCAGTGCAGAAGTAAGATCTATATTTACACATTAGTTTTTCTTTAGGCTAGTTGGGTCCATGTTTTTCGTATTTGGCTCAGCAGGCATTTTTGCTTAACACTCTATAATCAAAACTCATCTAGCCAATCAGGCTTGTTTACCAAAAGAGAATGAGATCATTAATCAAGAAGCCAGCAATAAGAATAATTCCCTTATACATCCTTCGAACAAGTGGGGTTGGTCATGGTGAGGGAATAATTTTGAATGATGCTTAATTGTGAAGGAAATTCCTCCCATTGCTCTCCTTTTCAAAAGCTCAGCAGGAGCAAATGAAACTTGGCATCTTCTGTAAGTAAGGCTGCCATCTGCTTCTCATTCACCTCCACTGTCTTTAAAAACAGCCTGACAAACACAAATTAAGCAGCTTAACATTTTAATTTCCAAGGGGCATGTTGAACACACAAAGAGTTGAAGAAATCCCACCCAAATGCTGGAAGATAAGGGGGAAAAATTGTGATGAAAAAAAGGGATGCTTTACTGTACCAAACATCCCAATACATTTTTAAAGAATACCTCTTTGGTCAGGAGAGAGAGGGAAAAAATTGAAATGACATTTTTACAATGTATAAAACAAACCCTAATACATCTAAAATAGCCCTGAATACCAAGGAACAATATGTGCTCCTAATGAAGGGACAGAACAGTATGAAACTATTAAAATAAAAATGTAAAACATAGAACATCAAGAACAAATACAGAAATAATTTTTAAAGGGAAACACCATTGCATCTTACATATACTCAGATTAAAAAGCTATTAAAATTAAAATATCAAACAAAACAAATATTAGGAATGCACGAGGATCCAGAATGGAATAAATAATCAGTCAAACTGAAGGGAATGTGAAAATAATTCCACTCAGCAATACCTATGATTTCTGACACAAGGGGTTAATACTTATTCACTAATCAAATCTACTTTTGAGTCCGTTCATCTTCCTTTTACTCCACTGACCAATTCTTGTTTTGTATCCCTCTCATCAGCTCCAATTCCCCAAGTGGTCATTTGCCTCTGTCAAAATGGTTTATTGAGAGCATCCATAAAATTTCTTTCACCTGACTAGATATGAGAAATTCTTCCTTTCTCAATCTCAGCAGCATTAAGATATGGGGACTTCATCTCCCAGATTTTCCTGCTGGAAGTTGGCTTCTCCTTCTCTTTCTCCATCAAATGGGGGGCGGGGAGGGAGTGGGGAGGAAAAAGTTGATGGCCTTTTTTTGGGTAACATTTGGAGTTCTGCAATGAACTCTGAATATACTCTGTAATCCATGATTTTAAGCAAGAGGGCAGTCACATAGACTTAGAAGAGTCACAGTGGTGCAATGGTTAGAATGCAGTACTGCAGGCTACTTCTGCTGCCTGCTGGCTGCCTGCAATTTGGCAGATTGAATCTCATCAGGCTCAAGGTTGACTCAGCCTTCCATCCTTCCGAGGTGGTTAAAATAAGGAGCCAGATTGTTGGGTGCCATAGGCTGATTCTAAAATGCTTAGAGAGGGCTTTAAAAGCACTGTGAAGTGGTATACAAGTCTAAATGCTATTGCTATTTGTACTGAATTTAATCTGGAATTCTGCATTCAGGATTGCTGCCTTCCCTTGTTTTTCTCCTATCCTCTTTTCCCCCAATAACTCCCATGTTTATATTGCAAATATTTAGTTTTAAACAGTTTCTTGTTACAACTTTTCTGGTAGACTGCATGGATGTGCAGCCACTCCAAATGATTCTGGGTGGATTTACAGTTTGTCAGGTTTGAAGAGCCTGACAGAGGGCAAGGTAGCTATTTCTCAACTGTCAACCATCTCATTCAATCATCTAGCAAAGGAAGTCTCCTGGCCATTTGTTTTGGCAATTCTATTCTTTACTGAAGCTTAAATGGCTACAGAAGTAGCGTAAACTGAATCGGAGGTTTTCCCATACAAACAACACAAATGAAAGTTCCTTCTCCCCTCCCCCAGCCACCCCCCTCCCACCCACCGGTTATCTGCAAATGTCCAGTCAAATGCTTGTATACTGAATATTGTTCAGGAACCAGGTGCTCGGTTCCCAGTTCTGCATATCATAAGCCCATTGTAATTCTGATTTTCTAGGGAACCTCCAACCCATTTTTGCCACGTAAAGGTCATCCATATTTTTACAGTTTAGTTGTGGTACAAATCAGGGATGGGATTCTACCAGTATAACAACCGGTTCAGTGATTCGTGCAAAATGCGCATTCTGCATTTTTAAAAGCCCATACTTACCTTCAACTGCAGCCTCTACCAGTGGTGGGATTCAAATATTTTTACCACCGGTTTGGTGGGCGTGGCTTGGTGGGCGAGCTTTGCACATGCACATACTTTGTGTGTGCGTGCATGCCAAATGCGCACTTTGCGCAGGCGCAGAGACATTCTAACTCACCTCCTGCAAGCCTGCACGATCCCGGTCACTTCAGCAGCTGCCGCGTGACACACTTCTGTGCCATGCAAAGCAGCTGCGCTTCAAATTCAGAGGATAAAGGTGAGTATGGGAGCCAGGGTGGGCGGGCGGGCCCAACAGCAAAGCGATGGAGATAACCGGTTCAGTCTCCGCTGCTCATCGCTGCTACCAGCTCGGCAGAACTAGGCCGAATTGGTAGAATACCACCACTGGCCTCTGTGAATAAAACAACTGAGGTGCGATAAACCACTCTGCCGTGCAAATCAGCTGTGCTCTAAACAAAGGAAATAAAGGAAGCAAGGAGCAGGGGTGGGCGGGCAGGCCCACGAGCTTGTCACAGAGGTTTGGAGCCAGCTGATCATTGGAACAAGGGGTTTGCCTGAACCGGCCTGAACTGGTAGAATCCTACCCCTGGTATAAGTCAATTTTTCAAAGCAATCAGCTTTGAATTGTGCTCTGCATCTATGTAAAACATGGCTACAAGTTAAGGCCTTGCTCATGGTCATTCATGCTTTAATCACTTGTCCCGTGCATTATTAGTTCCAGCTACCAGCCCTGGATGACATCTCCACATCTCGCTGTTTGAGGAAGTTGCACAACATTCTCAGAGACTCTTCCCATCCTGCTCACAATCTTTATGAACTGTTGCCTTCTGGCAGAAGATACAGAATAATTAAAACTCGGACCACATGTTTTCTGAACAGTTTTTATCCCAGAGCTATAACTGCACTTAACAATGAACTTAACAATTGCTCAGTGAGCTGTTGGACAGTGTTACTTGGTCTGTTTGGTGGATGCTTGTGTGTTTTTAGGAGGCGGGGAATTTTGGCGGGTGAGGAGTTGTTTGCGGATTGTCATGTATGTGTGCATGTTGAGTCTGGTCTCTGGGTGTTATGTGAATTTCATTGTATGTATACTGTGTATATATGTACAATGACAATAAAATTCAATTATTACTACATGTACCCACAAGACCTCCCAAGAAGTTACAACTTGTCCAAAATACAGCAACATCTACAATGTTGGGCACCTCTAGGTTTGCCCGTGATTTTCCCATGATACACTCCCATTGTGTAAGCTTCACTGCCTTCCAGTTTCCTTCTGGATGCAATGAAATGTGCTGGTTATCACCTTTAAAGCCCTACATTGTGGGAGTTGATCTAGGCTGAGAATTTTTCAGAAGGTTCAGAGAAAGATCTTTAAAAAAAATCACCACTCCTTAGAATAACCTTTTAGACATGATAACTTCTGTGGTATCCTCAGCTGCGACCTCACTGGATGATGGTGCTGTTTCTATATACATCTTATTTGTATCAAAGGTTATTTAGGTTAGATGAAATTTAGATGGGTCCTGAAAAATTTCTCCTTCTGCTCCTTTAAGATCCATAAAAGTTCTACAAGAAGATAGATTAGGCTCCTTCTTTGTCTTTAAAATGTTTTCTGAGTTGGAAACATCTATAGATAAAAGATTGCATGGAAGAAACAGCTATTTCTACAAGCTTCATGAAGCTCATTCCATTTATGCAATATTTAAGGTTTGAAAAACAAAATCAGAGTATCTCCAAACAGCCAGCATTAAATATATAAATATTCAGAATATGTAAAATGTGTGTTCTGAATAAAAGCAAGTTGCATTTATTTTTAAAAAGTTATTTTGTTTATTTAGGGAGCAAAATCTTAAAACAAATAAAGCAAGCAATTAAATAAAAGCCATTCTTATGTTTATCTACTCAGAATCAAGTCCGGAGCTGTTGCTGTCTATGTGACAAAAAGGTTATTATGAGCTTAAAGTATTAGTTTGCAGCTGTATTTAAACAACACATTTATTCCAATTATTGAATTAAGAGCCATTTTCTGTATTTATGCTATAGGTAAACTGTTGTTCATTGAATCAGTTAAACGTGCTGAATACATGTAAAACAATAAAACACAAAATAAACAGAAGGTTAACCCTAATGGAGCTTAACAAGTTCTTCCAGTTCAGTTGTTTGCGTCTATAAGTGATCTGGTTATGCTTATTTATGATTTCTACATAGTAAAATTAAACGCAAGGGCTAGACTGCATTCCCAAGTATCCTCAAACTGAGGATGAAATATGAGGAAAGGAGACATTTCATGCTGGGCTGGGCAGAAGCAGCAGGTGAGTTAAACATCTCTGCTGCCTAGAATTTGCTCATGCAAGTCCTTTTGTTGCCTATTAAAATTCGGGGTTATGAGACTCAGCAATCCTTGCAGAGATGAAGGGCAATTAAAATGATTTGTCCATGGAGGCTGATGGTTCTTGTGTTTCATATTCCCCTAAAGGACTTAAAGGTGGCCTTTTTCTAGCTCAGAGAGAAGGAATTAGCTTTGGTTCTCAAATCCGACCCTGGCTTGCTGCATTGGCTGCATTTAATTATTTTGGGAGCAGGTACCTCTGACATCACTGTTTGTGACACAATATCCTCTCCTTAAATAAATATGAAGTCATTCACTAGTTTCCTGGGAAACTGTTATTTATGTATTTGTTAGATTTATACCCTGTCATCCCTCCCTCCCTGGAGTTAAGGTTGCATAAACAGCACATTCTCTTCCTTTGAGATATTTGGGCTGAGAGATGTTGAGTAACCTAATGTCAGCCAGGATTTTCTGTGGCTAATGGTAGATACTGAACCTGGGTCTCCTCATGTCCAACATTTTAATTTTATATCTTAGCCATATGAGACTCGTTGCTAAAGAAAGATGGCTGAAATGCTCTCCTGCCTTAGACAGTCAATTGGATGAGAGGTTCCTTCCAGCTCTATGATTCTATGATTCTGAAGTACCCATAACAAGTCTGAACAAATACACCTTAAGTCCCTTTGATATCCCACTACTTGAAGGTGTTCATGATCTAGTTAGTCTGTCCCTTCCTTGTACCTGAGATTTGAAGTCAGAGCTTCTTAATCTTCTAAATCTAAAGTTTACTTCTCTGTTGTTAGACTTGAGCTCTGCTCATGTTGGTCCTATCCATATTCTCATTAGTGAATTATTTTGTGGCTGTTTTTAGACTTAAATGTTGAGTAGCATTGTACATTTTTAATTCAGTGCTAAAGCTTTTATGAGATTGATTTATGTTGCCTGAGCTAAAATTGGTAAGGAAAATGCTTAAATAAGTTAATGGATAGGGCTATCAAGTAGTAGGAAATATGCTTAATTATCCTGGCTTTGTGAAGGCTGCATTTATAAAATCTGTATAGTTGGCATCTATTATCTAGTATTCCAAGTATATTACTATCTCTCCATCAGTGAAGGGTATCTTTTTTGCACATACATAAATAAAAATGTAAAAATGTCCTCAAGTTGATCTCAATTCCTGGTTTACGTTTAAGCAATTTTATTGGAAATATTATTGACGTGTTTTGACTTTCTAACGCAGCCTATAATTGAGTATTTCTAGCTCAGGAAGAAGGAATTAGCTTTGGTTTTAGAATAAAATCTGGGCTCCCAATCCAAGTATTAACTCAGCTGCTAGTCAAGCCACAGGGTAAATATGATTCTATATATTTCTTGCTCTGTTTTTGATATTTAAGTTATCTAGAATTATATGTCATATCCGTAATAGCAATAGCAATAGCACTTAGACTTCTATACCACTTTACAATGCTTTACAGCCCTCTCTAAGCAGTTTACAGAGTCAGCCTATTGCCCTCAACAATTTTGGGTCCTCATTTTACCCCCCTTGGAAGGATGGAAGGCTGAGTCAACCTTGAGCCTGGTGAGATTCGATCTGCCAAATTTCAGGCAGCCAGCAGTCAGCAGAAGTAGCCTGCAGTACTGCACTCTAACCATTGTGCCACCATGGAATAGTGGAATAAAGAAAAAAGAATAATCTTTCCCCCCCAAATCTTTCCTATTGCTCCTAAATACAGTGTTTGCATTTTCTACAAATGCAGTGAAAAGACTCATTTCATTTTCTACTATATCCACTTTTACAACTCACATAAGACTATAGACTGAGTTTACCAATATATGCATTTGCAGGTAGAACTTTTTGTTTCATCTGTGCTGTGAATACACATAACCTTTTTAAAAAAATTAATCTTTGCCATGAATACACGTATAAAATAAACTGTTTTTTAATAATGGACAAAATCCAAAGTTTTCGTTTGTGAAAATGTGGATTTAGGAAATAACATCTTTTGTGCCGCTAGCTTCTCTTTAATGAAGCACAGATTCGATTTCAGTGTTTGTGATAACATGTTTCCTGCTAGAGTTTATTCAGAAAGTAATCATTCTTGCATTGTGTGCTTGGAGCTTTCACTGTTGAAAGCTCTCTGTTCTTGTAAACGGAGTCCTTGGATCATAAAATTCACCAACTGCATCCTTTTTGTGGCAGCCTTTACATTCATCTGCTTATGCATGCTAGGATCTCTTAACATGAGAACCAGTTAGAAGGCAAAGCTGAATCAGATTGAATAACATATTGCCTTAACCTCTATAAAGAGATGCAATGATTTACAGTCGAGGAGAAGAATTAAGAAGAATCTCCCAGAACGAACATGAAGCCCATCAGTTAAAAGAGAAGTTAGAAACCCTTAACAGAAGAATTAAAACTTCTGTTAAGGGTTTCTAACTTCTCTTTTTTTCCTTCCTAATTCCTTCCTAGGGAGCAGTGTTAGACATTTGTGGTATTCAGCAATTGGTCTGTCAGATTTATATCCCAGGGGGAAGGTGTCTGTCTCTGCATGAAACGGGAAATGAGTTTTGGTTTGAAACAAACAATTCTCATTCTGGGAGTTCTGCCAAACCGTTTCTGGATTGGCCACAGACTGGTAGGAGCAAAAACCCAGAATTGTTTTGTCTCACATGTTAATTGAAACAAAAGTCACAGGATTCCGCGTGAGTAGGGTAAAGTGTCTTGCTGTCTGCTCTCCTTCGGAAACAAAGTTAAGCGATGGCAGCATGGTTTCCTCTTCATGAGCACTTCCGAGCATGTCATAATTCAATAGCTCGTGGGTCTCCAGATGTTCTCAGCACCTTCTCTTCTCTCTATTTCTCAATTGTCACTGCCAAGAAACTTGTCTTTTCCCCCCTTTTTCATCCCAAACACTTCTGCATTTTAATCCATGTTTATTGCAAAGCAAGCCTGGTTTGGCCAGATATTGACCAAATGCACGTATGCCCTCTGGAAAAAGATTCCTCTTGAGATCTGGGTTCCTCCACTCCACTCCACTGTTGTCAGGAAATGAATTTGAAGATGCATTTAGTAAAAAGCAAATGGAGGACCTAATAATAACAGCAGAAATTGTCAAAAAATTGAGGGAAAGTGTTATGTATGTAGGTTTGAATGTCATTGGTTTAGTTTGAATTGTTCTTGTAAAATGTCAAATATGATTGGTTTGAAAAGTGCGGGAAAACCCTGCACTCTGATTGGCTGGCAACTGCGGCTGCTGGCTATAAGTAGCAGCCATAGCCCAGCCAAGACGGGTCCATTCGAGCTGTAGTCATTAATAAACTCTTCACTGAAGCTCTTCACATCTGACTCTTCATGCAAACTTAACACTGGCGACGAAGGTGGGATTCCCCCGAAGAGAAGACGACGCGGAAGACAAGCAGAAGAGTGAGATGGCTGCACTGAACACCCCCCCAGCCCCGTTCGATCCAGCGGCAGAAGACTGGGAATCGTATGTGGATCGCTTCCAAATGTATTTGGAAGGAAATGACCTCGCCGACATCTCTGAAAAGCGGAAGAGGGCAGTCTTTCTTACGCACTGCGGTCCGGCAGTCTTCAAGATGGCGAAGGCATTGGCGGGAGCTGCAGATGTGAACGTAATGGAATGGCCTGATTTAGAAAAGCTTTTAAGAGCCCATTACGCCCCACAAGTATCGTGCCTTATTAAGAGACATGAGTTTTACCATCGGGATCAAGGACTTCGTGGCAAGTTTAAGAGACATTAGGGGTGCATGCGAGTTTAACAACTTGGAGGAGGCCATGCACGATCGATTTGTTCTAGGCCTCAAAGACAAGGTGCTTCAGAGCAAATTGTTATTAAAACCTAAGATCACATTGAAGGAAGCCATAGAAGAGGCCTCCTCAGCAGAAGCCACTAAGTCCTCAGCGGCAGCCATGAAGAAAATTAACAAGGCCTCAAGCCATTCTGATGTGGAAAAGTCCACAACAACTCATTGCGAGCAAATAGATTCTGAATCAGACTGCAGTGAGGTGGAGGAAGGAATTTATAGACTCAGAATGGAAAAGAAAAAGAAAGACCTGGGAAGAAAAAGGCAAGACTTTTATTGCAGAGGTTGTGGGGGCACCCCCGCACTGAATACAAGTTTCTTGATACCATCTGCCTTCGTTGTGAGGTCACTTAGCAAGAGTCTGCAAATCATCCAGAACTCCACCACACAGAAGAAAGTTTCCTGACAAAGATTTCAAGCCCAACAACTTCAGTGAGAAAATGGGGCGCAACACAGAAGCAAATGGGAAGAATGAAACTCATCAAACAGTCACAACTGGTCATTCTTCAACCTTAAGAAGCAGAAAAGTACATGTGAAGGTACTCATTGAAGGAAGTCCTTGCCAAATGGAAGTGGACTCAGGCTCTTATTTATCTATGGTGTCATGGGACACTATTCACAGGCTACTTCCCAACATTCAGAAGAAATATTTCCAGAAGCAAGCACTGACTCTTAAAGACTACCAAGGGAACAAGATTCCAGTAGTTGGAACAAGAGAATTCAACGTGAAGCTCAAAGGCCACACCAAACGTTTGCCCCTGACCATCGTGGACAAGGATGCCCAAGCTTGCTGGGACTTGAGTGGTTCAATCCACTAGGCATCGAGGTGACTGGCATCAATCACGTGAGCAACTCTGAATGGGAGGAGGCCTTGAAGTCTGAGTTTCCAGAGGTCTTCAGCGAATTGGGCAAGTATATGGGGACCCTATCACTTTTAACCTAGATCCCAAGGTGCCCCAATTTGTTTAAAGCCCAGAAGGGTCCCATTTGCCTTAAAGGAAAAAATTGATGCACAATTAGATAAACTAATAGCTCAAGGAGTTTTAGAGCCCACTGACCACTCCAGATGGGGACACCCATAGTCACACCAGTCAAGACTGATGAGTCAGTGAGAATCTGTGGGGACTATAAGGGGACACTGAACCATGCTGCAGCAGAGCATACCCAGTTCCAGTGGTGCATTATCTATTACATTCACTTGGCAGGGGTACAGTCTTTGCCAAATTGGATCTGGCCCAGGCATATCAACAACTAACAGCTGATGATGCCACTGCAGAGGCCCAAACCATTGTGACTCATAGAGGTGCCTTCAAATGTAAAAGGTTACAATTTGGAGTAAGCGTGGCACCAGGCATCTTTCAAAGCCTTATGGAAAGGATGCTCCAAGGACTGCCAGGGGGTAGTGCCTTACTTTGATGATGTGTTAATCTCTGCTGAAAATTATTTATTTATTTATTTAAGAAAGACTCAGAAGTCCTTACCAGATTCAAAAAGCATTAAAAACAAGGAAGAAAAATGCACTCTTAAAACTGACAAGGTTGAGTTCCTGGGCTATATGATTGACAAGCATGGCATCCACCTACTGATGCCAAGGTTCAAGCAATCAAGAAGCTAGACCTAAATGCAAAACAGATTTGCAAGCCTTCCTTGGACTCATTAACTTTTATCACATGTTCCTAATCAGAAGGCAACCATTGCAGAACCATTGCACAGATTACTTGACAAAAGTCTGTTTGGGTCTGGGGAGGAAGGAACAATCAGCATTTAACAGATAAAAGACTAATCACGTCTGATGCTGTACTGATACAGTTCTCTGAGAATTTGCCTGTTGTACTGACTTGTGATGCATCCCCTTTGGAGTGGGGTTTTGAGCCACAGGCTTCCCAGCAGGAGAGAAGCCCCTATTGCATTTTACTCTTGTATTTTGACCAAAGTAGAGAGGAATTACAGCCAATTGGACAAGGAGGCATTGGCAATTGTTGCAGCTGTTAAGAAATTTCATGAATATCTGTATGAGAGAACACTTACAATGTTACAGATCACAAACCTTTGTTAGGCATTGTGTCAGGAGATTTATTTATTTATTTATTTACCGGCCCCATGTGTCAAGATTCTGCACCAACTGCAATCTCGGATGGTATGCAAGGGCAGTCTAGATAGAGAGCAGCAGTAGTCAGTCTCGAGGACAAGGGCGTGAGTGACCGCAGCATAAGGAGTCCCGATCCAGAAAAGGGCTGTTGTCAACAAGACGGAGCTGGGCAAGCCCCCTGGCCGGCAGCCCCCACCTGCTTCTCCAACGAGGAGCCGACATCCAGGAGGACCCCCAGATTCCAGGCCTATTCATACAGGATAACACTCACCCCCTATGGCCAAGGATAAACAACTGGATGGGCCGAGATTGCACAAAGCCACTCAGTCTTTGGCCAAGAGTCGGAGCATGTTCCTACTATCCAGAGTCTGCACTGCATCCAAACACCGGGACATCAGGGAGGGCATCATGATCTGGCCAGGGGTGGAAAGGTACAGCTGAGTATCATCAGCTTACTGATGGAATTTCACCAAAAACCACGGATGATCTCACCCAGCGGTTTCATGTAGATATTAAATAAGAGAGGGGAGGACCCTCAAGGGACCTACAAGAGAGAGCCTCTGCCATGCACCCAACCCTCCTCCACTAACACCACCGAAGGACAGGCACTCCCTCGAGAGGTAGGAGGAGAACCACTGAAGAACAGTGCCCCCACTCCCAACCCCCGAGGCGACGCAAAGGATACCATGGTCGATGGTATCAAAAGCCGCTGAGAGGTCCATTAGACCAGACAGAGGAAAACCCCTGTCCCGGCCTCCAGAGATCATCCATCGTGCGACCAATGCCGCCTCTGCAAGGTAACCGGCGGAAGCCCGATTGGTATGGGGATTCAGGTAGTCCGCTTCATCCAGGAAAAGCGAACCTGCTGAGCCACCACACTCTCAACAACCTTCGCCAAAAAGCCAAGGTTGGACAGGACGAAAGTTCAACACGGTCGGGTCCAAGGCAGGTCAGGAGGGGTCTCACCACCGCCTCCTTCAAGGCAGAGGGAAAGACACCCTCCCTTAATGAAGCATTGACAACTGTATCTATATGGGAGAACATTCACCATTGTCACAGATCACAAACCTTTGTTAGGCATTGTGGCAGGAGACAAACCTACACCCACTATCCTGTCACCAAGAATGCTGAGGTGGACTGAATTTCTTGCTGCTTATTCTTCCAAACTTATCCACAAGCCTGGCAAGGACATTGGACATGCTGATGCACTGAGTCGTTGACCACTTCCTTGCCACAAGGAGGACTTTGAACCTGAAACACACACCTTTTTCCTAGAAACTGTTGCCAAGCTTCCAGTGCATGCTGCTGAAATTGCCAGAGAGACTGCCAAAGACACTTTATTGGCTCCTGTTATAGGCTGGATTAAGAAAGGTTGGCCTCTTCAAGATCTACCTCACCTGGCCCAACCTTTTAAGTCCAGGCAAACTGAATTATCTGTATTAAGAGGATGTATTTTGTGGGGTAACAGGGTGGTTATTCCTGCAAAACTACAAAGAGAGGTTTTGGAAATGTTACATGAGGGTCATCCTGGTATTGTAAGGATGAAGGGATTGGCCAGGAGTTATGTATGGTGGCCAGGTATTGACAAAATGGTTGAAAACTGGGTTGCATCTTGTCCCAACTGTCAGGTAATCAGGCCTGCCCCACCTCTCGCCCCAAACAGGAATGGGAATGTCCTAGGGGCCCATGGTCTAGGATTCACATTGATTTCAGGCCCTACCAGAGGGCACACCTTTCTTATTATAGTAGATGCATATTCCCAATGGCTAGAGGTAATCCCTATGGCATCCACCACAACTGATGCTGTCATCAAGCAGCTCAAAACTTTTGTAACCCACGGGTTACCTGATGTTCTTGTCTCTGACAATGGCCCTCAATTTACATCCAACCTTTTTGAATCCTATTTAGCACAACAGGGTATCAGACATGCCCTCACTGCCCCTGGGCACCCTTTGGCTAGCGGGGGCTGAATGCATGGTACATTTTACCAAGGAGAAACTTCAGCACTGGGTCCTGGGGACATCACTGAGAAAGTTGAAAAACTTCTTAGTGTTCAGCACATCACTCCTAACCCATCTAATAACTTATCCCCAGCAGAGTTGTTGATGGGTAGGAAACTTAGGTCTTCCCTTGACTGCCTTCATCCCTTACGCTTAACGCACCACTAGATTCCACTTCCAAAGTTTGCACATTCAGTGTGGGTGATTCTGTTTATGCTAAGAACCTTATGGGTGAACCTTTGTGGATTCCTGCTGAGATAACTCAAATCACAGGCCCTCGTTCTTACAGGGTGCAAACAAAGGATGGACTCCTCTGGAGCAGACACATTGATCAACTTAGATCCAGGTTTTCTCAGGAACATCGCACTTGTTCCTCACTAGTTCCCTCACCTGATGTCAATTCTAGGGGAAGGGAGGAGCAGGAGGATAATCAGCAAGCAAGAATCCATCCCATGTGTAATGAGCCATTACAACAGGAACCATTCCAAAACCTGCCACAATGCCAAAATCCATCCTTAGAAGTGGAAGATTGTACATCACTACCTGACTTGGGTGCTGACATTGGGCTGGAGATGGGTTGGGAGGAGAGACCAGATTCTAACAATCAAACAGGGTCTTCTTTCACAGGAAGTCCCAGTGGGAAATGTCAGCAGACACATTTCCTCTCACTGGGTGAGAATGTTAAAACTTCTGAACCACGAAGGTCTCAATGTACACAGAGCCCCACCTATTTAAAAGAATACATTAGATAGGTTGGGGTTTGGTATGGACTAAACCTAGTGGGGAGGGGTGTTATGTATGTAGGTTTGAATGTCATTGGTTTAGTTTGAATTGTTCTTGTAAAATGTCAAAATGATTGGTTTGAAAAGTGCGGGAAAACCCTGCACTCTGATTGGCTGGCAACTGCGGCTGCTGGCTATAAGTAGCAGCCGTAGCCCAGCCATTCGAGCTGTAGTCACTAATAAACTCTTCACTGAAGCTCTTCGTGTCTGACTCTTCATGCAAACTTAACAGAAAGGATTAAAAACTGGACAGCTTCTAAAGTGATCAGTTGCATGGCTTTGGGGTTAAATATCAGCCTAGCAGTGGTGGGATTCAAATATTTTTACTACCGGTTCTGTGGACATGGCTTGATGGGCATGGCATGGCTTGGTGGGCGTGGCAGGGAAAGGTTACTGCAAAATCCCATTCCCTCCCCACTCCACTAACCTGCTTTCCAGCTCTGTTCTCCTGTGCAGGGCAACAGACCCAGCCAATCAGCTGGAACTCAATGGGAGGCAGAGAATAGATGTGGCAGGGCCAGTCAGGGGTGGCATTTGCCAGTTCTCTGAACTATTCAAAATTTCTGCTACCGGTTCTCCAGAACTGGTCAGAACTGGCTGAATACCACCTCTGCAGTCTAGCTTACATCCAATTATAGCTCAAGAGCTTAAGAAGCATTACATAAAGGAGGCATCAGTAATTGGTTAATAATTGGCAAAACATATCTGATTAAAAGAAGATCGAATAAAGGGGACAACAGGAGGAAACTATAGCAGGAAACTTTAGAACAGGGGTGTCAAACTCAAGGCCCGGGACCTGGATCTGGCCTGCAGGGTGCTTAGATGTGGCCTGCAGGGCCACCCTGGAAACAGCAAAGGACCAGCCTGCAGTGCCTCTGCCAGTGAAAATGGAGGTCGGGAGAGCCATACAGGGCCCTCCCAAGCTCTGTTTTCACTGTCAGAGGTTTGCAGGAGGCTGTCGCAGCTGAAGACAGAACTTAGGCACCCGTTTTCATTAGCAGAGCACTCAGGCCACCACAGGCGCCCCTGACATGAGTGATATCAAGCTGGCCATGCCTATTCCACCCCGCCTCCCTGAGGTCAAACACAGCACTGATACAACCCTCAATGAAATCGAGTTTGACACCCCTGCTTTAGAAGATTGTTTTGGGGGTCTTCCATTTTCATGTTGTTTTTGAAACTCTTCCAATTCTGCATCCCTGAATATTTTATTTATGATAATGTCTCCTTTGATCTGCTAATAATTGTTCAGTGATATCTGAGTCTGGTTAAATTCTTTTCCAATGTTCGGTATCCCCACTTTGTTGGTTCTGATTTATGGAAGCAGACGATCAGGATGCAATTTTCAAATGTAGTATATTTTTGTCTTTTCTGTAGTTTTTCTTTTTTCCAGTAATTCTAACGGGCTAATCTCTGGTTGCCCAGCCATAGCTCTTGAGTCCCGTTGCCCACTTGTCAACAGATGCCCAAGAACTCTAACAGCTGACAAGGTCCTTATTGATCTTAGCAATGATCTGGTATAGGTTTCTGTTTCAGTTTGTCATTATATTAAATAGGTTGGTGGATACACTTAGTCTGGCTCTTCCATAAACCTGTCTGGCATGGATGATTCTTCTGATATACTATCACCAGCATAGCTCTGTTACAGTTTTTTGCATAGTCAGCCAGGTATTTAGCCTGAATTTGGCAATTCTATTTACCTATCCCAAGGATCTAGGATAGGTAGATGTTGTTATTTGATTGTGTTAAAGATATCATCACAGGATATGTTCCAAGCAAAACTGTCTTTTGGTAACTGATCGGTGTCAATGGTGTTTAAATGGTGCTCTGGTTGCATGTAAAGTTCCTGTTATTATAGATATTATCTCTTCTTTCTTTTGTCACAGTTATTTTATTTTTATTTGCAGGTCTTTGTATTTTGTGAATTTTCTCCAGTACTTTCTCTTCTTTTGTACTGTCTTCAGATATTATTATTATCGTTCAGACATGAACCACTGGAACCAATATTTCTATTTTTCTCCAAGAGGTCAGAGAAATTTACATGGGAATCTCTCTTCTTTTGATTTTCAGAACAACCTCATATGGACAAATTTGTCAAAGTCTGGCTCATTGTCACCCATGAATTTCCATGGCTCAATTTGGTTGTCCCAAGATGAAAATCTTAATCATAATACCACCATTTATGACAATTTGCCATGGCCACTATGCCACCAATTCACCATGGTCAGCTTGCCATAGCCAACTTGCCATGGCCATCTTACTGCAGCCATCTCACTGCGGGACAATTTGCCATGGCCAACTCATTGTAGGACAACTCGCTACAGGACAAGAGATATGCCAATATCAAATAAATGGTGGAATAGAATCATTAAAGAAAGGATACAAAAGGAGGAACAGAATGAAATGGGAATGACAAACAGTGAAATGTTAAATTATCCTGCCGTGAGTTGTCCCACTGCAAGTTGGCCGTGGTGAATTGGTTGCAGTGAGTTGGTTTGGTGAGTTGTTCCATTCCGGTTAAAAAGCAGAAAAATAAGTTCTGCAAATAAATACACGGTAATTTTACAGCAGAAGCAAATAGGGATCCATGACTATTTCTGACAGAGAGGTGTCATTTCGAATGTGGCTGCTGAATTAAATATATGCAGAAAATCACTGGGTGAAAATAGTAGGATGTGTCCATCACCTTTAATATGAAGGCCAAGAAAGACATTTTTATGTGAAATTCCAGCAGAGACCAGCTAAATACTGTTTTCCCCAAATTCCAACTGTTCCTATAGTTTTTGTTACTAGCTGGGTGGACACATTTCCTATTGCTTGTTGCTGAATCTGTAAAATTTAATTATTATCAATTTTGTTTTCTGATTGTGGAACATCTTACAAATGGTAGGGAGAGATTTCTTGGGCTCAAATCTTCTTTGGAGCTGTTATAATTAAAAATTTCCACGTGCAAATAGAATTTACTATTTGTATTTTCCTTCATTTTTCAATGCACTCCCTTCAATCAAAACTGCACTCAGAATATCTTGCAGAAATAGAAAATGTGCATACCAAGAAGCATCTGTTATTAGGACTGCCAAATGAATTGAATGGTGTTTAATCTCAAGTAAGTTGTTACAGAACAGTAAGTAAATTGCTTTTAGCAGAAGTCATGACCGCAGACAACAGATGTCACAACCAGCAGTAGGTAAGCTCTACTGATTGAAGCTGTCCTCCTTAGAGCAGCGATGAAAAGATGTTTTCTCAGTGGTTGCCTAAAGTAATTGGAAGCCATCTATAGTATATATTACAGTTGGTCCAGCCTCTTAGAGCTGTTGCTTTTAAAGTTTGCTTTCCTGAGTTTGAATCCTCAACTTCTAAATAATCAGGTAGATGAAAACTTTAAGTCCTACTGAAGAATGACTTCTAAAGCACAGAGCTTGCACCTCAACCTTCCTTAGGAGGAAATAATTTCTTAACTGAAAATTAGATCCATTTAAAAGAAGCAATCAAATAACCAGCCAGCCTCAGTAAACACAGGCCCTGAAGAGAGCATGTCACTGGTAGGTCACCTAAAAGATTTAAAGAGCATTAAACTAAAGCCAAGTTTTAATAAACTTCTTCAAAGTACAACTATGGGTACTGTACTAGATCTACAATCCTATATGCTAGCTGGTGATCTTTAAGTGGATAATCTACTCTGCAGTTGGCTAAAACCTGGATATTCAATAAATATTGACCTCTTCGAAAGAAAATAGAGTTCAAGGGAGAGAAAGTTAAAGATTTTTTTTTATTTCTGGACAGTTTTGGCTGGAAACCTATAAAGGAGCCAATTAGGAATGAAACAGATTTCAGTTGACTAGGTCTATAACTCAACCCCATTGCCTACGATTCCAGTAATGTTAGAAGGCAGTATCACATTTATTATATTTTTATTGCTGCTTTTGCAAAGTTCAATAGCTTTAGTAAACCATGGCTCAGAAATCCAAAATTCTCTTCATAGCATTAGTGACTTATTTCAAAGATCCTTTGCTCCCTCATTGGGTGTTGACCTTCTGTCAGAAGTACTGATGAAAACACAAGCTGTACACTTCACACTTTTTGCTTCCTGTCTAGCTGCTCATAGGCCATTGATATTGTTTTTAGGCTCCTTATTATATCATTTGTCCCAACATAAAAGAGGAGAAAGGGATAATAATTGGTGGGCTTGATTATTTGTGTAAGCCTCTCTGTCACATCTTTGATTTTTATACTAAGGAGACAGCATACTTCCCTTGATAGGTTGTGTGGTCTAAAAATTCCGGATTCTGTTCCTTTGATAAGTGAGTCACCAATCATCACCATAGGCCTTTTTTTCTGTGGGAAATTCAGTGGACTGTTTTTCTTTGTTGAAGAACCTGGCAAATGTGATCTCAGAACCACTGAATGAAAACTTCCAGAGCTCATGAAGCATGAGTAATTGCCAGAGGACTAGAAAGGAGCTGATATGGCTCCAATCTTCAAAAAGGTGAAAAAAGTGGATCCAGGAAACTGTAGACAAAGGTGTCAAACTTGATTTCATTGAGGGCTGCATCAAGGTTGTGTTTGACCTCTGGGGGCCTTGGGTGGGCATGGCCAGGATGTGCGTGGCCAGCTCAAAGTCACTCATTTGTGTTGGGGGCACCTGTGATATCCCGAGCCAGTGAAAATGGGCTCCTGAGCTCCATTTTTGGCTGCCATGGCCTCCTGCAACCCTCTGCCAGTGAAAACAGAGCTCAGGAGGCCACATGCAGCTCTTCCGAGCACTGTTTTCACTGGCATAAGCACCGCAGGCCAGTCCTTCACTGTTCCAGGGTGGCGGGGTATCTAAGTACTCTGTGGGCTGAATCTGGCCCCCGGGCCTTGAGTTTGACACCCCTGCTATAGACCAATCAACTTCACATCAATACCAGGGAAAATGCTGGAAAAGATAAGCAGCGGATTTCTGAACACCTAGAAATGAGCAACTTGATTACTAAATGCCAGCATGGGTTTCTTAAAAACAGGACATGCCAAACAACCCTTACTGCCTTCTTTGATAATGTGACTAAATTAGTGAATCAAGGAAATGCTGTGGAGATAGTATATTTGAACTTCAGTATGGCATTTGATAAAGTTGACTACAGGCTACTTGTTAATAAGATAAAACAATGTAAGGTAGACAGTACCACCATTTTTTGAGTTTTTCCATTGCTGTCTTTCTTAAATTAGAAGCCCTCTATACTTTGTTTCTCTGGATTTGCTAATGTCTATACTCCAAGTCACATAGGTCACACAACTCTGTTTCAAAGGAGAAAATGAGCCATTAATTTAAAATCTTATTCCTGGAGGAGGAAGGCTTCATATTTTGCCTCATTTAGATGGAGCTCAGAGAGACAGAAAGTTGAAAGGTCAGGAAGGTCTCTGCTGCTGTTCATCCCTGATATAGATGCGTAATCATAAAGAATTATCTTGGTTTCCCCGACAATGGGGAGATAGCCAAATGGTGTTTATTTTGATAAATTTTAAATAAAAAGAAATGAAGAGTTATAGCAACAGCTGCTTGAACAATTGAACTGATAGCTGCACCAATAATATGTTTTCCATTTACAAAAGCTGTCATTGAACTGGATCTCTGATATTTTGTGCGCAGAATATGGAATGTGTTTTATAACATGGTTCCGTATTGCTAGCTGAGGTTAGTCTATAACACGTCCTCAAATAGTCAAGATTAGAAAATAACAAAAATCCACCCAAAAGACAAAAACAGAGACCAATAAATTGTTTACGCTTTATTACATTAGAGTTACATTTTCTTTTTTAGATACATAGGCCATTAATTGGTAATTTTCACTTCTAATATGACTACAGGACGGTAATGTGACCCTTCAAGCATATAAAAGGTTTCTGGTGATTCTATTTAAAAGAATTGTTCAGTCATATTCACACTAAAATTGCAAGCATGAAATCAACAAGTGCTCAAAAATATATGCCATAAAAGTATAAGGAGCAAGGAATAGTCATCTCATTAAATGTTCAGTCATGGGCAAAGATAGGTTTATTGCCTTGTAATACATGAAAGGCCTTTGCACTCTAAGTTGTAATAGCAATATTTTGTAGAGTTTTCTACTGTATTAATATCTTCTCTAAATAACCTTAACAAGATTTAGATGTGCTTTAAGCTTCAAAGCATTGCATGGTAAGCACTCTTCGCTTCATGGGGTCATGTAATGGCAGAGAGCACTTAGGAGTAAGTCACAAGGCAGGGGAAAAATCTTTAAAAGCCTAGAAAGGGGCTTATACAAGACAGGAATCTCTTCAAAAAGGACCACCACATTACAATCACTACCTAATGGATTATAAGATAAAGTCTTTGGACCAAAGCGTGCTTCTTGGAATGAAAATTCAATTGAAATAAATAGAAATAACTTCCGTGCGAAGGAAAGGATTACAAAAAAAGTGACTGATAACAAATGCTGAGGTTTTGAGGGAAAAAAGTGATATATTTTTGAACCAAGGGTGTATGTGGAGTATGGTCAGGAGAGGCAAGAGTTCTCTCCATTTTTATGTGATCAATTCTAGTTTGAATGCTGTATTTAGTTCATGCCATCAAGATGATAAAAGACAAAAATGAAATTTTGGGCTCAGAAATATCTGAAGAAACATGTTAGGGTTATGCAGTGCACAAAAATGGCTTGTTAGGAAATATACATCCAAATATATGATATTGTAATGAGTTGTTTGACTTCTGAACCAATTATTTATTTATTTATTTATTTACTTATTTATTTATTTATTTATTCGACTTGTATGCAGCCCTATTCCTAAGGACTCAGGGCGGCGAACATTAAAAGAAAAATTTACAATAAACAGAATTAAACAACTAAACAAGCCAAATAAAGTAAATAAACCAACCCCGGTCATTGAGGCCGCCCGTTGAAACAACCAAGTCTTTAGGTCCGTGAAGGAGCGGAGGTCAGGGGCCAAACGGAGATCCACGGGGAGCTGATTCCAAGGGCAGGTGCTCCCAGAAAAGCCCTAGCCCTGGGGACCACCAGCCTACAATGTCTGACTGACGGCACCCCAAGGAGGCCCCTCCTATGAGAGCGAACAAATGATCGGATAGTGATGCTGGCAAGAAGCGTTCCCGCAAGTACCCTGGACCCAAGCCATTAAGGGCTTTATAAGTTGTAACTAATACCTTGAAGCGACCGGGAGGCAACCGGCAACCAATGCAAGCCAGCAGGAGGGGTGTAACATGGGAGGATGTCGGGATACCCCCATCACAGCCAGCGCGCTGCATTTCTGCACCAACTGAAGCCTCCGGACCGTCATAGAAGCCCCATGTGAAGAGAGCATTGCAGTAGTCAATTCTACAGGTGGACGATATGAGTAACCGTTCGAAGGGCATCTCGGTCCAAATAAGGGCGAAACAATCTGAACTCACTGAGTTTAATCTGCTTGTTCAGACGTTTTCATAAAGAAACCTGGAGCTGAAAATGATGCATCTTAAAATTGTTGAGATGGCAAAACAGTGCATTTACAGTGATGAAAGCCAAAATCAAGACCCTTACAATTTTTTTTCATAAAATTAGAGTGGTTAATAGGAATGGCCACCACATACAACCACAGTTTCGGTGGTAACTATCTCAAAAGTGATGATCTTCATAATCACTTTTGCCAGAACTGGCCCTTCACGTGACATATCATTCTCCTGATTCTTTAAATTTTATTCGGTGAACTTCAGCACCTTTTCTAGTGTCTCATTTTCCCCTCTTTGCCATCCTCAATTTGAACTGAAATATGCCATTATCCTTCGTCCACCTCGTTATATTCTGAGCAATTACAGCCAATCTCTTTGACAAACCGTTGAGTAACTTTAATTTGAATCTAATGTCTTCTAAGATATTAAAAGAACCCATGAGTTCCAAAAAGATATAACTGGAGCCGAGAATGCTTCGATATTTTTTAAATGAGTGAATAATTAAGAAAGAGCAATCCTGAACTGAACAAGGAAGTGTAGTTAGCACGCAATGTGTTTATATGTGTGTGAGAAAGAAGTGAGATGAGGATTCATAAGAACATAAGATGAATACAGAAGAATCAGATGAAAGGAACACTTTTTAAAAAAGAAACTTTATTAAAAGTTTATTAAAACTAACAAATATCAGTGCAGAATAATGGAAAGAAAGAGAGATAGGAAAGAAAAAGACCAAAGTCCAGAAAAAAGAGAGAAAAAGTAATAAAGGAAGCTCCCAATTTCCTTTGCAACAAATGCAAGTGTCTCTTACTCTATAATTACAAAAATATAGTTCATTTTTTTCAATTATCTAATTATTTTTCTAACAATCAAACTCACAATTCATGAGTAACTTTTTCCGTTCCATGCAAAAATTCTATAAGGGGCTGCCAGTTAGCCAAAAATGTAGTGGTGGGATTCAAATAATTTAACAACTGGTTTGTGACAGTCAAGCTGACCCTGAGCAAACCGGTTGTTGAATTACACACACATACCTGCTATCAAAGTGGATCCTGGGTGTTGCACTGCACTGCAATGGAGAAACAGGAAATGGAGCAGCTGGCATGAGGGAAGGATGAGAAACAGGGAGAAGAAAGAGGGAAAGCAGTCTTCCCTCACGCCGGCTACTCTGTTGCCCATTTCTCCATTGCAGCACAGTGCAGCGCACAGGATACACTTCGACAGCGGGGAGTGATTAATTTAACAACCGGTTTGCCTGAACCGGTGAAAACCGGCTGAATACCACCACTACATAAATGTAGATGTTGTCTTTTTTCTAATCAGGGATGTCAATTTAGCCAACTGTGAAAGTTCCATCATCTTCACTAACATTCCTCTGTTGTGGATAATGTCAGAGCTTCCAACTTTTGATCACACAGTAATTTTGCTGCAGAGATTAAAGGAACTTAGAGGTCAGTTTCCTCCTTTGCATCATGATCAAACAGATGCCTTCATATCAAGGCCAAAGAGCCTTCCTTTGCTTTTCATACACCCAGTGGCAAAGAGCTTGGATGTAGAGATAACCATTTATCATGGCTAATAACCCTGGCACCTAATTGCTAATGTTTTTCATCCCTAATCTTTCCTTAAAGCTGTCTAAAATCAGCAGTGAACCACATGTGCTGATGATTTTCATACATTAATTAGAGTACTTAATAAATGTTAGAATGATCAGAGGGATGAAAACTACTTATCTATCTAATAATCATCAAGCCTAGACATGAAGAACATTTAAAGGAACAAAAATATAGGAGTAAGAAAACGTGGTCTTCTAGACTCAGCCTGGGCAATAGATGATTGGGTTGATGGGACTTTTGGGGGGGGGCAATATCCCCTTGGGACCATCCATTTGAATGGAAATTTAGGTACCCCTACTCAAATGACATATTTCAGCTTACTGAACAGAAGCTGACACAATCTGTACATGAGATGAAGTTAAGCACAACTCTCTTTTTTGTCAATGTGAATATATACTTTATTATTTATGTTGAGTTATGTGGTTGCTAAGCATAAACTGTTCTGAAAAAAAAGGGCAAGAATGGGAAGGTTGAGAAGGTTGAAGGGCATGCCAGTTAACAATGAAGAGAAGCCTACACTTGATATGTTTCAGCCTATACAGCGTAAATGAAATTCCCTGCTGTCTGACTGCAACTTATTTCATTGCCCAGCTCATCTATGGTGGGATTCAAATTTTTTTTACTACCGGTTCTGTGGGCATGGCTAGGTGCGCATGACTAGGTGGGTGTGGCTAGGTGGTCATGTGACTGGGGGGGTCAAAACTCTTTTTTTTGCATCACCTCCCACATGCCCTGTTTTTGGCCTACTGGGCCTCAGGGAAGCTTTCTGGGAGCTGAAAAATAGAAGCATTTTGAAGCCTTCCGAGGTATGTACAACAGCGAGGGGGAATCAGCTGTGCCACATGATTTAGATTAGCTAGAAAGCAAGAAATCCGATGATTGCCTGCTTTCTAGCTAATCTAAATCGTGCAGCATAGCTGATCGTCGCCCAGCTGATCATCAGAATTACCCAACTGAAATATTTTGGGGAATATTAAAAGAATCAGAATATTATATTTCCCCAAAGGGAGAAATAGTGAAACATGCTCCATGCCCAATTTCCTGCATAGTAAAACAGCTTCCAGCAGAAATCTTTAGAGATAGAAATTTTGGGCCCATTAAGAAATCCAGACCAATCCATTCATAAGCAAAACATCTTCAACTCCAGGGTGATGGGATTAAGAAGGGTAGGACATGACCTTTTAGGACATAATAGGATTAACCCACTACTATTTAGCAAAAGACACAAGCCCCTTCATTGCACAATCTCCAGAACAGTTCAAACTTCAAAGTCATAGAAACCTATAAAGATCCATCCACTCATTCAACCATTTGGTCAGCTGCCCCAGAACTGCATACTATGTGTGTGTGTTGGTTTTGCTCATCAATAAACACAGTCTTTCTTTCCAATCATCCTCCATGTTGTTTCCAGTATCTTTCTCCCAGCTTGGAACTGAACCAAATGGATTTTCCTTCCCACACTATCAAGTGTTTTCTCTGTAGGCTTCTCTTTGTTGGCATCTGGCATTAACTGGTTTCTCACATTAGAAAACCTTACTCCGAGGAAAGGAAGGGACTAAAGATTACTCAAATCAGAAGTTGCTCATACAAGTTTTAATTTCCAAGGTTATGATGGTGATTGGGATGGGGATTTCGATCACTAATCCATACAGCTGTAAATGCAATGTCACATGACTCTGCCATTTAGAGATGGCAATCCTTGAAGTTCCCGTGGCCATCATTAAGTGAGGGCTGTGGATTTTCAAGTGAGGACCTCACATGATGGTGACTTGTGACTTCTGCAGGCTTCCAACAAACAAGTCAATGGAGAAGCCATCAGAAAGTCATGGACACAACAATCCTTTCCTTCTTAGGCAGATTGCAAGCAGAACGGTGGGTGAGAGTCACCTGAAAACCTGCCACTAAAAAATCTTGCAAGTTAGAGGACTTCAGGGGACAGAGATAGAATCTGATAAGGTACATATCATCTTGGGCTGTAGGCTAAATATTTCTGATCTAGATCTTGTTGAGGTTTCATGGGCCATTTTGTTCTTGAGAAGACTTTAGAATAGGGGTGTCAAACTCACGTCATCATGGTGGCGTCACATGATGTATCAGCACTTTTTTCCCCTTTGCTAAACCGGGCATGGGCATGGCCAGTGCATGACACATCTGGCCCACAGGCCATGAGTTTGACAGCCCTGCTTTAGAAAGGCAAGAGGTTAGTCTCCAAAAAGCAATGCTACCACTTCTCTGTCTTTGACAAAGAGAGGGGAATAATTGAATAATTGGCAAGTCTGCTTTCTACTTGTAAAGAAAGCTTTAATTAGGTGTTCTTCCTTCCCAGTGTTCTAAGGGAACGATAAAGCATCTTTGCTTTATTTATTTTTAAACAATGGGTTTTTTGCATACTCTCCATTTCATGTATCCTTTCCATTTCATGGTTTTCTGAAGTACATAAATATTTGTGTAAAATTAAAACCATTAAAAAGCTAAAGAGCTAAAAGCTTTTTCAAAACTGAAAGACTTCCCAGGTGAAACTACTATAAACTATAACAAAGGAAGGCCCAATCTCATTTCCAGCAGAAAAATATTTCATAATTCTTTATATAATTATGGGTTTCTTAGGTCTGGCAAAGGCTTAGATGAAGATCACTCTTCTAAGTTGGGAAGATGGAACTGTCCCAGATTTATAGGGGAATAATTGAATTTAATGGCAAGTCTGTTTTCTACTTGTAAAGAAAGCTTTAATTAGGTGTTCTTCCTTCCCAGTGTTCTAAGAGATTTTTAAACAATGGGTTTTTGCATTTCATGTATCCTTTCCATTTCATGGTTTTCAAGTACATAAATATTTGTGTAAAATTAAAACCATTAAAAAGCTAAAGAGCTAAAAGCTTTTTCAAAACTGAAAGACTTCCCAGGTGAAACTATTATAAACTATAACAAAGGAAGGCCCAATCTTATTTCCAGCAGAAAAATATTTCATAATTCTTTATATAATTATGGGTTTCTTAGGTCTGGCAAAGGCTTAGATGAAGATCACCTTCTAAGTTGGGAAGATGGAGCTGTCCCAGATTTATAAGCCTGGATATGTGTTCACTTTCTGTTTATGGGCTGGCTCTTTACCATTGCTTTGAAATGAATTGTAAGGTCCCAGAAGTTTCCCCAAGCCACAGAGATGCCAAAGAGTGAGACTCAGGACAAGGCTTGCAAAAATAACAGCTTTTTTTATTCTTTGGCCAAAGCAAAAAGTCTGAGTGAATACTATGTCCAAAACATACAGACAAAATGCATGTAAGGAATAGCCACACCTTGCAAGAGTGGCTCAGAGTATTATATACATTTTATCTATCTATCTATCTATCTATCTATCTATCTATCTATCTATCTATCTATCTATTTATTAGATTTCTAAGCCGCCCCATCTCCCTAAGGACTCGGGGTGGCGTACAATAAAAACAATACAAATATACAATTAAAAAGAGATTAAATCAAATAAGAAACCCAATTATAATCTAAAAACTAAAAAACAGTCATTAAAACTCCCACACACACACACACTCAGTCCAGTCCAGCAAGTTGGAACCAGCATGTTTTTAGGCCCCGGCGGAAAGAGCAGAGGTCAGAGGCCACCCGAAGCTCCAGGGGCAGTTGGTTCCGTAGGGTTGGTGCTCCCACAGAGAAGGCCCTACCCCTGGGGGTCACCAGCCAACATTGTCTGGCTGACGGAACCCCGAGGAGTCCCTGTCTGTGAGAGCACACAGGATGATGGGAAACAGTCGCTGGCAGCAGGGTCTCCCGTAGATATCCTGTCCTAAGCCATGAAAGGCTTTATAGGTCAAAACCAGCACCTTGAATCTCACCTGGAGGGCAACCAGTGACCAGTGCAGTGCACACAGGAGGGGTGTAACATGGGAGTATTGGGACACTCCCATCACAACCCGCGCCGCTGCATTTTGGACCAGTTGAAGCCTCCGAGTGGTCCTCAAGGGCAGCCCCATTTACGGTGATAGAAACAAAGTTTATCCAGAGACAAAGGTTCGTTATTAATGTGGGCAATGTCTTGCCCATGCCCTCCCCTTCCTTATCCATGGAGCGTTCTTTGTCCGTGCTCTGTCCATACTTTGTTATTTTGCACAGTATCCCTTGTCCTTGTGTGTTTGTGCTCCTAGGCAGCCCTCCCACTTATCTATGGAGCAGGATGTTCCTGAGAATTGTCTCCAAGGATGTGCCTAGCTCTGAAGCAAAGAGGCAAGAAACCAGATAGAAAAGGATACAATTCTCTTACAGAATGAATTCCTAACAAATGATTTCCATCCTTAGCAAATAGTACAAGCAACTTCTTTAACAGATGCAAAGAGCAAAGGTTAGATTGAGTCACGTCAAAATGTCCTTTCAGTATGATGAACATGTTCTCATGTTGTTAGGTTTAATTATGTGCTAAAAAAAAATTCAAGGTGTATGTGTCATAGTATGCCTTGTTTTCATTGCAGCTCTGGCAGCCTAGAGGTGGAGTTCCTGCCTCACAATCAGAAGGCTGTGAGTTTGATCCTAGGTAGAGGCTAATATTTGGAATAGACTCTCCTGCTTGATCAGGGGGTTGGACTAGATGACCTGCAAGGTCCCTTCCAACTCTGTTATTCTATGATCATCCCCCTCTTTGTATATTAGAGTAACAGAATTGAAGGGACCTGGGAGGTCTTCTAGTCCAATATCTGCTCAAGCAAGACACCCTATTCCTTTCCAGACAAATGCCTATCCAGTTTCTTCTTAAAAGATTTCCAGTGATGGTGCACCTACAACTTCCAGAGGCAAGCCTTTCCACTGGTTAATATTTCTCACTGTCAGGAAATTTCTCCTTAGTTCTAGGTTGCTTCTCTCCTTGATTAGTTTCCATCCATTGCTTCTTGTCCTGCTTTGACTCCCTCTTCTTTGTGGCAACCCCTCAAATATTAGGATATCATGTCACCCCTACTCCTTCATTTTTCTAGATTTAGCCATACCCAGTTCCTGCAACCATTCTTCATATGTTTTAGCCCTCAATCCCCAAATTATTTTTGTTGTTTTTCTCTGTGCTCTTTCTAGAGTCTCAACATCTTTTTTTAAATTGTGGTGACCAAACTGGATGCAACATTCAAATGTAGTGACCAAATTGGATGCAATATTCAAATATTAACTGTCAGAATATTTGTGAACTGACAGAGGCATGGTAACAAGGTCAGCCAATGAATAGGTAAGGCAACTAAGTCAGCCAATGAGGACTGTTTGGAAACTGAAACTGGAAGGAGCCTTGGTGTGGCTGTGTATTAAGCTCTGAGCTCTGAAGCTGCAAACTAGCCTGCAACTCTGAATCAAAACTGAAACTTCTCTGCTGTTCTCTCCTCTGCTTGTATTTTTGCCTATAACTGCTACCACATTGGAAGAATCTGCTGTTGGTATTGTAAATTTACTTCATGCATTATTATGTATATAAAGAAGTTAATGAATCCTGCTGAATTGGTTATCTGTGTGTGCTTTCTGGATTTGATTTTTTACAACAAATTGATATTAACTATTATATTAATTATTATATTAAGAAGAAGTTAAGAAAGGACTGCTTCATAGTCAAGATCCCATGAGGAAAATAGCAATAATAGTTAAGCATATCCATGAGACCTGCTAAGCTTAAAATATATAGAGTGAACAATATGGGGTAATGGGTTTGGTATTTCATCTGGTCCCATAAGATAGCCCATTTGAGGAACTTGAATTGGACCCAGAAACCATCTGGTAATTAAGGAAGCTGTTACCAGAGATGACAAGCCATTTATTAGAAGTGCCATCTATCACCCATAGTTCTTAATTCTCGATTAGTTGGAGTTTCCAGAGTATCTTCAAAAGATGCCCTAAGAAGAATAGATTATTGTAATGCAATTTTAGATCACTCAAACATTCATTACTGGCTCCACATTTCTGTCCCTCTGAAGTGGAATTGTTAATTTAATAAAATTGATAAAAGTGCCCTTCTTCTTATTGATCATCAGTGGTGTATCTAAGAGGACTATCAAATTGTAAACCAGAAGGGAGTGTGATCCTCTTCAGTTCTGGTATGTCTTCGAAACCCTGAAGCTCATCTGCACTCATCAGCCACAACTATGACATTTTGTTCGGATTCCTTGTCTTTTCCCACATGCTAGTCTTTACAAACTTTTATAAGTAAAGGGGATAAAATTCCTGAAAAAGGAGAGAACAAAGACACAAACTGATCTCACTGAAGGTTAAGATACAAATCTGAATAAGTTCAGAAGATATGATAAAAGCACCAATACTATTTTCTGAGACATTAAGTTTGTTGATCTTCTGCTGTGCTTATTCTGTATTTCAAAGATACTTGTTCATATGATTATATGTGATATGTTCGTGGTTTATTTTTGCCTTTTCTTCATGCTTTGGTTGGACAATAATATTCTTTGCTTGTGAGGACAGCAGAAAAAGTTAAGATGGGAAAAAGCCTATCCTGTTCCTCTGTTCTACCTATTATTTCTCAGCTTCTCAGGATACCAAAAAATGAAGGGAGACACTGGCCCATCTAGTGCACTGGCCCATTCCCTACCATTCAGTGTAGAATTGAAGATGCTTCTTGGATGAGAAGCAAAACATTTTCAAGGAACAAACCAAGGAAATCCAATTGCCTTTTAGGAAAGCACCTTTAGGACTACAAACCAAATAAAATATAGGCTTGTCCTCTAAAGCACATGACAGCCTATTCAACCTGTTTTATTTTTTCCCCATGATTTCTTTTAGATATGAAGAATAACGTGTCTTAAACCAGAAATGGTACAGATAATCCAAGCTAATGGCAGTCTGTGATTCATCAAATGGCTTCTTCAGTAATTCCTAATTAGATGCAATTTTTTTTAGTCAGGATGTCATTTCAGATTTTGCTCTGTATTATATATTCAGTTAGTAATAATATCAGTCAAAATTAGCATTGAAGTTCACATTGCAACATGCAACAAATATTGACATTGTGGTTATATCGAGCCTGAAAAAGGGCTTCATATAAAGCTAAGTCAATATTTATGCAATTAAGTCAATACATATGTGATTCAAAAGGTAAACTTTAATATACTGCAACAGACACATTAAAGGGAAGCACAGTTCTAAGCTGACATATTGATTTTAGAGTCTGTATCTTTGCATTCTTTTTCTTTTCCCTTCTTTGGATGTTTAAATTACCTTTCAAAGATGAATAAATGTGAATGAGGATGCCTGCACACATAAGAAGATAATGGAAATCTGGTGAGTTACTCTGCAATATTGCTTGAGCTCTTAGACTTGTTTTTACACTTTAAAAAGTCTGGTACAGTTTCTGACCACTCTGCCAATCTTAAAAAAGAAAAGAAAAGAGATATCTCAGTCCTTCACAATGTCTTGAGAAGAGTAGCACCCATTTCCAGCTTCAAATCCTTGCAGCTTGCTTCATTGAAAACCAGAGGTGGTATTAGGCAGGTTCTGACCAGTTCTGAAGAACCAGTAGCAGAAATTTTGAGCAGTTCAGAAAACCAGCAAATACCACCTCTGACTGGCCCCGCCCCCCTCTATTCTCTGCCTCTCGAGTCCCATATGATTATCTGGGTCTTCTTTTGTTGCCCTGCACAGGAGAATGGAGCTGGAAAGCAGGTTGGTGGGGTGGGGAGGGAATGGGATTTTACAGTATCCTTCCCTTGCCACGCCACCAAGCCATGCCCACAGAACTGGTAGTAAATTTTTTTTGAATCCCACCACTGTTGAAAAATATATAGCATTGCTAAATAGCAAATCGCCATTTGGAAATCATTTTCTAAGTAAATATATCCACTTTTATTTTTTTTAAAAAAGAAATCCTCAAATGAGCATGGATAAAGGGTCACCAAATTGTTCCATCCCCTGAAGCTGAGTGCAAAGTGCTGTTTTGCTCCTTCCTTTCCAATCTGAATATCGGTGGAAGCTTTCCCAGACCCTTCCCTTACTTCACATGGCATGGATTCTGCAAGAAACTAAGTGTTTTTCAAGTGAGTGGGCTAAGTGTATATCAAGAGGAAGAGCCCTGCCAAGGCCTCTCACAGCAGAAAAAGAGATTAAAGAGTCCTTGACCTAGGTCTTCCCTTGGATAAATGGAGGCACAAGGTATATGAGAGAAACAAAGAGCATCTTTGGAATCAGAGGTTTTACAGCAGCATTTCTCCAGCCCTCTATCACTGTGAAAAATTTAGATAATTGAATCAGGCTGAGGCTTATGTGTACTGAATGGAGAAATGGGCAAAGCATCAGAGCTTCACGTGAAGAGAGGAAAGTAATAGGTTAAAATAGAATTGTGTACATTGCTGAGTCTACAGAATAGCTTTGGGTCAGACTTAGAGTCAGTCCATTAAAATCAGCTGGTCTAAAACAGTCATGCTGTCTTAAGTTGTAAGTGATATTTACAGCTCTATCCAAATATAACTCAGTCTGGATTCATACCATAGTCTCCAAATCATGTCCAGGAATATGTATTCAATTCAAGAGGTTTTATACATTTTCCAGGTGAATTAGGATTGGGTCTCAGCAATTTCCATGGCACAAAATCACAGTATAAGAGT
Source organism: Naja naja (assembly GCA_009733165.1). Taxonomy (NCBI): domain Eukaryota; kingdom Metazoa; phylum Chordata; class Lepidosauria; order Squamata; family Elapidae; genus Naja; species Naja naja. The sequence continues at coordinate 31,830,307 of CM019153.1, forward strand.
TGTACTTCCTAACGTTCACACATTATGGTCACAGTGTGGTTCACAAGGATGAATACAACTGCAACATTTGCGCACACACAAAAATAACTGGAAGTAGCAGGTTGAAGGAAGCTATTTCAGATACATGCTTTCCTTCCCAGGTAATAGACAGGTCAGTGGGGTTGTCGGATAAAGGGAAAAACTCTCCCTTGAAGTTTAATCATCATCTATTCCAGCAGTCACTTTTTGGACTTTCATCTTATTGATGCATAATTGGCCCGGAGAAAGAGAGCTGGGTGAAAACGTAACCACTATTGTAACACTTTGCTAACAAAACCAAGTGCCTCTTTTTCATGAGGTGCTTCTGGAAAAGAGTGCTTTTATCGAGTGGTTTCTCAATTGTATCTGTTTCAAGGACCTTTTTACCATAATTAACAAACATAGCTTAAGATCTCAGTAGAACAATCTAGCAGCATTAGGGATTTGGCAGGAGTGTGAGAGAGAAAGAGACGATTGTGCATCAGTGAGTTAATGACAGGTGGTGTTTAATATGCCACTACTTAATACTCACTTCTAAGAGCTGTTCCCATATATGGAAAATTGATGGATCTATTTGACACACATGAGAAGAACTGGCTGACTGTCAGTGGATATCATTGCTCTAGTCCTGAATTTGATTTATTTCTGTAGGGCAACTGAGGACACAAAAGGATGTAGAGAATTAATCTGAAGTGACTTACTAGAGAGGTGGTAACCCTCTTATAGTCTTGTTCCCTTCTGAAAATGTAAAACATCTGCAGTGACACAACTGGGTTTGGCTTTACTTTAGACAAATTGAATGGGGAGCTTTCTGTCACCATCTTCTTCTGCTCCTTTCATATTTTCTCTGAGAGGTCTGTAGGGACAAATGTAGGAACTAGAGATTCCAATATATTCTATTCTATTCTATTCTATTCTATTCTATTCTATTCTATTCTATTCTATTCTATTCCATTCTCTATTCTATTCTATTCTATTCTATTCCATTCCATTCCATTCCATTCTCTATTCTATTCTATTCTATTCTATTCCATTCCATTCCATTCCATTCCATTCCATTCCATTCCATTCTCTATTCTATTCTATTCTATTCCATTCCATTCCATTCCATCTATTCTATTCTATTTATTCTATTCTATTCTATTCTATTCCATTCCATTCCATTCTCTTCTATTCTATTCTATTCTATTCCATATTCTATTCTATTCTATTCTATTCTATTCTATTCTATTCTATTTATTCCATTCCATTCTATTCTATTCTATTCTTTCTATTCTATTCATTCATTCCATTCTATTCTATTCTATTCTTTCTATTCTATTCCATTCCATTCCATTTCCATTCCATTCCTATTCTATTCTTTCTATTCTGTTCATTCATTCCATTCTTCCATTCTATTCATTCATTCTATTCTATTTGATTCTATTCATTCATTCTGATTCTATTCCATTCCATTCCATTTTATTCCATTCTATTCTATTCCATTCCATTCTATTTCCTTCTTCCATTCCATTCCATTCTCTATTCTATTCTATTCTATTCTATTCTATTCCATTCCATTCCATTCTCTATTCTATTCTATTCTATTCCATTTTCTATTCTATTCTATTCTATTCTATTCTATTCTATTCCATTCCATTCTATTCTATTCTATTCTATTCTATTCCATTCCATTCCATTCTCTATTCTATTCTATTCTATTCTATTCTATTCCATTCCATTCCATTCCATTCTCTATTCTATTCTATTCTATTCTATTCTATTCTATTCTATTCCATTCCATTCCATTCTCTATTCTGTTCTGTTCTGTTCTGTTCTGTTCTGTTCTGTTCTATTCTATTCTATTCTATTCTATTCCATTCCATTCCATTCCATTCTCTATTCTATTCTATTCTACTCTACTCTACTCTACTCTACTCTACTCTATTCTATTCTATTCCATTCCATTCCATTCCATTCCATCCCATTCTCTATTCTATTGTATTCTATTCTATTCTATTTATTTATTTTGTCAATTGCTTACAAGGATAAACATAGTTGCGAATACTTGAAATGAATACATATAAAAAAATAAAAGAAACAATAGGACAGGGACAGTAGGCACGTTAGTGCACTTATGCACGCCTCCTACAGACCTCTTTGGAATATATATAAATATAAATATATATATAAACAGTTGTTTGCTTGAAGATCCGGTTGAATGGCCCATGCATGGCATGAAGCTAGAAGTGGTTCAGAGAGCAGAAAAAGCCAAGAACATCAGCAACCAATGAGGGAAAGGTGCTGGGAAGATACAATCGATAGGTTAGTATATACTTTGCTGGCAACTGTGAAGGGGAGAAAGAGCTTCATGCACACCAGCCTGTACTATGCAGAATAGAATAATAGAGTTGGAAGGGACGTTGGATTCACCTGCTACAGGCTTTGTTTTGCCCCAAACCAGAATAGCCCAAGCAACCTAACATTCTGGGTTTTGTTTCTGCCATAGCATGGCTTTGGGTCCTGAACCTCTGAGACCAAATGGGTTATTCTGGATTCAGAACAAAGCATTTTCCCCATTACATGCATGGCATTTGAAATGTTCACAGTGATGGAGTGCTTAGGGAAGCCCTGTGTTAGAAGGCTGCTTTAGGACATTTTCTTGACCAATGAATGATGGAAGAGACAGTTATCCCTCTGCTAAGGTTATAGAATCCAAGAAAAGCTGGTTTATTGGGTGAAGGCTTTAGTTTAAGCCCTGAACTAAAAGTAAATACTTTTGGGTTAATTAACTGTGTTAACTGATCACTTTTAAATATTCTCACAACTCCAACTGATCTAGTTTACTACACTATGACCTATGGGTATGATCAGATTTATCAATACTTCTTTTACTTGTTCATTGCAAAGGTTCACACATCTTGAAACCTAGTGGTAGAATTGATGGGAACAAATTAAGCTAGACAGCTACAATTAGGCGAGAACACTCAAGCGAAGCATTAAAATAAGCTACCTCTTGCTCTGCTGAGCCAATCCCCTTTGTTTCACCAAGAAAAGTGAAAGGAAGCAAGACTCCTCCATGGGCAGGCTTTCATGGGAATTTATATATTATATGTTATCACTTTTGAATATGCCAACAATTTTGTGATGGTGGTTTTTATATATAGTATTTGTCTCCTTTTAATTATTGTCATAACAACGTTGTTATTGTGTAATTGAAATTTGCAACCCATAAATGGTGGGCTCAAGGTTGACTCATCCTTCCATCCTTCCAAGGTCACTAAAATGAGGATTTAGATTGTTGGGGCCAATATGCTAACATTGTAAATTACCCAGAGAGTGCTGTAAAGCACCATGGGACAGTATATAAGTTTAAGTGCTATTGCTATTAATTCCCATTGCATTTACAGAAATGAAGATAAGAAACATTTCAACTACCCTTAAAATTATTTTATTTATTTATTTTTATTTATTTATTTTAATTACATTTATATGCCACCCTTCTCCGAAGACTCAGGGTGGCTTACAATTTTTGGGATACAACCCAATGCTCAGCAATAGCCTTCATTCCATTGTATATGCCTGCTTATTACTAAGCGGCAATTTTACAAAGTCAGCTTATTGCCCCCAACAATCTTGGGTCCTCAATTTACCTACCCCGAGAGGATGGAAGGCTGAGTCAACCTTGAGCCTGGTGGGATTCGAGCCTGCACTAATTGCAGGCAACTGGAACTTAAGTGCTAGGCATTTAACAGCCTGCACCACCAAGGCTCTTAAAATTATAGCCTAGAAACATTTTATGTTGCCCAAACATCTAGTGATTTGAACTCTTTATGTTCTTTCAGCTTCACTATTTTCTGGAAGAGTTTTCAGTACTGGGCTAGGTAACCTTATCAATGCATTTTGGCATCTAGAACAGAACAAAATAGGACAGAACTGAATAACAAGGAACCTTGGAGGTGTTCTAGTCCAACTGCCTGCTCAGGCAGGACACCCTATACCAGTGGTGGCTAAACTTTTTGGGCTACTGTGCCAAAAATTGCTCACGTGTTAGCGCACGCACTTGTGTGCCAGCATCCAGAATGCAATGTTCCCCTCCACACCCCCTGCACATGCATACGCAAGCACCCCTGCCCCCTGTCACCCCCTTACCTGCACTGTGCCTCACAGCTGATTTTTCAGCTGGTTTGAAGCCTTTTTGGCCTCCCAGAGGCTCGGAAAAAGCCTCTGCAAGGCTTTCAGGCCAAATAATATGCCCGTTTTGTCACTTCCGGTATTATAGGAAGTGATGAAACTGGCCTATTCAGCCTGAAAAGCCTTGCAGAGGCTGTGAGGCACGCACATGCACAGTGAGATACGTTTGCCTGAGGCTTGCGTGCCGGCACAAATGGCTCTGCATGCCACAAGTGGCACGTGTGCCATAGGTTCACTATACCATTCCAGACCAGTGGCTATCCAGCCTCTTCTTAAAAGCCTCCTGTGATGGAACATCCGCATCATCTGAAGACAAGATGTTCCACTGTTTTATTGTTCTCACTGTTAGGAAATTTCTCCTTAGTTCTAGGTTGATTCTTTCCTTGATTAGTTTCTATCCATTGCTTCTTGTCCTGCCTTCTGGTGCTTTGGAAAAAAAACCCTGCTATCATGTCACTCCTAGTCTAAATGGGATTTATTGAGAAGTGAACCCTTTGGAGATAGGCCTCTGGATAGGGTTATCAGAATGTACCAATAAAGGAGAATATTTGTAGCTCAGAGTTGAAATAAGGACCCTTTATCAGAATGCGACTAATAGGATGCTTCTAGATGGCAGCAAAGAGAATCGTGTTTACTGCCACCTAATGTCATTCAGATTTGGCAACCCAGTTCTTGCAGTCCTGTTTCTTATATCCCAGCAATAGTGTTGGTGAAATATTTTGGCACCAAGCAATTTTGTATTTATTTTTCTTCCTTGTGTGGAAATCAACAATTCTTATAAGGAAGTTGTAAAAAATACATTTTGCAATGCTGTGCACACAATGAGGATAGCTATTTTAAAATAGCTAACTTTTTGGGGGCCTTTATGTGTGTGTGAAAAAGGTGAAGCTTAAAAGTTGCTTCTTTTTGGAATAATTTTATTAAGAATTATAAGTGAGTTGGGTAAAGTAATGAGCAGGAAAAAACAATTTTAATAACCTTCTCCAAATAAAACATAATCTTTCTTTTCCCCCATGGCTAATTTTTAGATAAGGAAAACAAAGTCCAAATGCTATATCAATAATCTTTGTCAGCAAAAGTTCAGTAAGAGGAGCTAGATGTAACTATTTTCTTTTTTTCTTTTAACCCTGGTTGAACAAGTCAAACTTATAAATCTTCCCTGATTTTTAAAAAATATTCTTTAATCCCTTCATGAACAAAAGTCCCAGAGGTAGTTTACTACTAATCTCAAATCGAAAATCCTTTAGAACATCTTTTGAATCAAAAAGTAAAATTTACCTTTTTATTTGTCATTTCTAAAAATGTCCTTCCAAATCTTAGCAGGACTCTTTTGTATATCCAGGAAGAAAAAGAATCTATATCTGTTTCCTGGTTTAATATCTGTTCAACTCCTTTAAGGGATGAATCAACCATCAAATATGTTTATTACATTTAAACCCTCTTAATGTTGCCTTATTTTAATGAGTGGATTCCTTAAAGCAGGTATATCATTTTTCTCAGTCTCATGTTTCTAAATGTTGGCAACTTTAAAATGTGTGGACTTCAGCTCCCAGAATTCCCCAGTCAGTCTTGGTGTTACATAGAAAGGTTTTCAGCAGGACTCCCTCAGATGATTCCATTACTCTGATATACTGTAAATATACACCGGAAGAGTCATCCCTTCAGAAATTATGGTTCCTACCATGAAGACTTCCTTCACATATAAAAGTTCACTTCACTAGTACTTGAATCTTCTTTTATCTAGGAACAGAATTAGCATCATTCTCTGTGCCTAAGGGCAGTCAGCTAATGGGGTGCCTGCACAGCTCTTTTAATCAAAAGATTAATTTTAATTAATTCCTTTCTTCCCAGCATCTCACTCAGCTGAATGGCAGGCGAAGCCCTGCCAAACAGACAAAACTGTAACTACAGCATGCCTGAAAATCTGATACTTAAAAAGAAACACCCAAGAGGACTTCATTTTACAACATGATGTACCATCCCTATGCTCAGAAAGAAATGAAGAAATTGAACTACTGTTAAATGGAATTGGAACTTCCTTTATTAATGAAGAGCAAATTAAGTACTAATCCTCAGAGCCCTGAGAATTCTAAAAAATTCAAGATCTGTTCCAAAGAGGCTTTGGGAATTTGCACATAGAAGTGACTTTCCTATTTAAGGGGAAAAAATCAATTACTGTGTGAAACACATGGGTTTCATCATCTAAATTAAATATATTTTTAACGCTTTGCATTTATTCATCATTCATGGCAGCTACATAAGGTGATATATTGCAGTTTATAAAAGGCAGATTGAAAATAAAACAAATGGATGCAAAATGAGCAGTTGCAACTGATTTGAGCACCACAATGTCAGTGGTTACTTAAATGCTTTCCTGGCCTGTCTACACAAATAAAATACTTTTTATATCATAGGAATGCTTCCTGAGGAAACATGAAGTTTTATTTTATGTTGATATCCCATAGAAGAATAAGCTGGTTCAAGAATGCATTATCTGTGCTAGTGCTCTAGTCTGTAAATAGAGATTCAATATTTTTCATTAAGATGCATGGTTTACTTCCAGAAGAATGGCTGTGCAATTTCACCTGTATTGGAAAACTTCAAAACAGGTTGTTAGGATTCAGATTTCTAGCTTTCATGATTACAAAGCAGTGATATTTTCTAAAATCTCAACAGTCATAGATGATAGAGGATTCCTTAAAGTCAATGTCCAGAGCAGAATCAAGGAAGGCTAAAATTCAAAGAAATACTATATTGTTTTCTTGTATGTTTCCTGATATTTCTGTATCCCAGACAACAAACCTGTAGATCAGAGGTCTTCAAACTTGACAGCTTTAAGATTTTTGGACTTCAACTCCCAGAATTCCTCCTCCAGTCATGTTAGCTCAGGAATTCTGGGAGTTGAAGTCCACAAGTCTTAAACTTGCCAAGTTTGAAGACCCTTGCTGTAGATTGTGGGAAGAAGAAATTATTAAATTTCTAAACGGGAAGAAGAAATTATCAAATTTTAGGGTTGTGTACCCCTTACAATTCAGTTTCCCAAATTGCTTCAGGATATGTGGACAGTTGAACCTCACTGATAATTTCTAAAGAGGCCCCTGAGATTCACTGTAATACAGTTCTATCAACTGTAGTGCAATTTTAAATATGTATATCTATGACTGTCTGCATATAAATAATGTTATGTCATGGCAGAAACATTGTTTTGTCTCAAAAAGCATTAACTGATCTCAAAAAAAAGTTAAGAAATATAGGCCTGGAGATGAAAACTTATGAAGAATGGTTGCAGGAATTGGGTTTGTTTAATCTATGGAAAAGAAGGTTTAGGGGTGACATGATAGCAGTATTCCAGTATTTGATGGGCTCCAACCAAGAAGAGGAGGGTCATAGCAATGTTCCAATATTTGAAGGGCTACCACAGAGAGGAACGGATCAGAGGTGGACAAAACTTTCTTTTGACTTCTAACTTTCTGCCAGCTTCCCCATTCAGTTTTCTTGTGGGAATCTGGCAAGGAAAGTCAGCGGGGAAACCAGCAAGTCCAAAGCCAGTAGGCAACTAAATGGCTCCCGCTAGGTGGGAGAAAGGGTGTGTGAGGGTGTGGTCAGGAATAGTAAATAGGGGTGTGAGAGAGTGCCTCTTGGGTTGGGAAAAGTGTGTAGGGATGTGGCATAGATTGGGAAGGATACCTGGGGATGCATAAGAGATGTTGTGTGATTCAGAGAGGACATTCAGAAAGATGTCATGGGTCAAGAAGAGTTTGTGGAGCTTATGGGAGCAAGAGATCCTGCATGGGTAAAGTAGAGTGTGTAGTGGTGTGGGACAGGTCAAAAATAATGCCTGGAGTAACAGCAGTCTAATTGTTGTGCCAGTTGGGGATAGTGCATGGGAGAGATGATATGGGTTTGGAAGGATGCATGAGGGTACACAAGGAAGGGCAGCCCCTGTCCAGGTGTGTACAGGTGGGTGTTATAGGCCAAGAAGGATGCATGGACACCCCTTCCCCTACCCTTTGCCCTTGCCATTCACTTTTTTCCTTCTCTTTCCCACAGCAGCCAGTAACACCAAAGCAGCCACAACTTTCTCAAATTTCATTCCCTTGGGAGTCATGAGTCTCTAATTTGGGGCACCTTCTGTAAGTTGACCATCCATGGTATACCTTTGTTCAAAAACTGTTGTCCTCTGGACTTCCTGTTTTGAGCCTCTTCGTGAACGGACCAAAATCTGCGACTGTGCGCAGTTTTGATCCGTGCTCACCGCTGGAGACCCCGAGCCAGCTGGCTTTGGGGTTGAAACCACCCCGTAGAGGTGGTGAAGGTTGGGGAGCTGCCAGCAGGGTTGAGGAGAGCCGCATCTCTTCTCCCCAGCTGGTTTTTTTCCCTTTCCCAAAGGCGGCAGAAGCGGCTGGTCAGAAATGGCCACCTCAAAGAAGAACTCGAACGGAAAAGAATGTGCAGGAGGAAGCTTGAAGGAGAAAGTGTGATATACCGGGCTTGCAATTGAAAACAACTATTAAAGGTACCGAATTTAAACAGCTAAAAACAATGCTATCTCTAAAAGACTTTTACAGCTGAATGAAAGGGTTAAGAGGGAAAATTGGTCTCTTTTTTTTCCTCAAATACTGATCGCTTCAACTGGCTTGGAATATCAAGAAAGGATTTACAAGAATTGGACATTGATTCACTTGGATATTAATAGGCTGCTTTCAGCTGAAAATAAAGTACCATGTGATAAAGACTTTTGAATAACTTTAAAGAATTCTTTTTAAAAAGAGTCAAAGATAGAAAACAGAGGGGGGAAAAAGAGCTTAAATAGGGTGGAGTCTGGAAACAAAGGATACCACCTGGAGTTAAATTGTATTGAGAGTGGATTCACAACAAGACGTGAAAAGAGTAAAAATTAAAATCCAACAGTTAGACAATGGTTAATTTAAGTTACTGAGAGGATTCTGCAAGGGTATGTGAGATAAATATGGTTAAGTTAGAAAGAAGTTAGTATAGTTTTTTTTCTTTTCTGTTAATAAGTAAAGGAGGTAAAGAAGGAAAGAGAATAAAGCCTCTAACAATTTAAAGAGAAAGTATGGAAATTATAAGAAGTATGGAACGTTTTAATACTGTTTTTCTTCTTGATGATGAAATATAGTGATATGGATATTAAATGGTAATAAAAAAATATCTTAAATAGAAATGAATGAAGGAGATAAATATTAACAATGGCTGAATTGAACTTCAAAAGAAATAATTACTTTAATTATTATTGTTATATGTATGCATAATCTTCTTTTTCTTTTCTCTTGTAAAGAATCTAATGGATATTTGTAGGAATGTACCAAGCAGAATCTGATTAATAATGGCTAGATGATATAAAATAGAGGGTAACAGAGGTAATAATGGTAAAGGTGAAATATAAAATTTAAACAATAATTGGTTAGAAGAGATAGAGGTCTTATCCTTTAGGGTAGTAATTACAGGGTAAAATATGTTTTATAAGATAATATAAAATTTTAAACAAGATAGACAAAAGTGTAATAATATTGATTGGCAAGATATTGAAAATTGGAAAAAGAAATGTAATTAATGAAATGATGGAATGATGAAATAACTGAAGCAAGACTATAGAAGCTAGAGAAAGGGGGGAAATTATGGAAAATAGTGGAATTTGCTATGATAAATGGAATAGAATATACAAAATGAGTGTATAATTGAAATTATAGTTGCATGGAGAAGGGAGGGTCCGGTAACACACTGTTCTCAATAAAAGTATTTTTTGTTTTTGTTTTTATATTTGTCTGTATGCATTTGTTTGCCAGGAATGGTTCTGGGATGATAATACGAAGTGTTATAAGATAAATTAATCTAAAAATATGGAATATTTTGTATGTGAGAATATATAAAAATAATTAATAGATGAGAATGGAAAAGATGTACAAGGAGCTTTAACCTACCAGCATACCATATGTTTTTTCTGTGTATGTTTGTCTAAAATAAACTTTTTTTCAAAAAAAAAAACTGTTGTCCTCTGATGTGTATAGTGTATAGTACTATATACTAGCCAAATATTCCAGCAAAATGGTAAACATTTATTATTTTATGAATGAAGGCAAATATACATGTCCCAGGATAACATAACAAAATCCAATATTTTTAGGTCACCGGACTGGTGTAGTCTTCTGAGTTTTCAGACTCATGCTGGAGCCAATCCTTAGGAAACTTCTCTGTGCCAGAATGTATATTTGGGGCTATTCTATAATAAATGATTGGAGCCTGGGAAACAGGCTCCTTGTCAGTCAACAGGACTGATGATTTACCACCAGCTTATTAAGTATTTAGGAGCCGAGGACTTGGCAACACAAGATAACAACAGCCAATGACTTAATAGCCAGCTATCAACACCCCAATCAACAATTAGAGAACAGCAACAAAGATGAGTAGGGCACTGGGGGCTAAAACATATAACGGATCGTTGCTGGAATTGGGTATGTCTAGTTTAATGAAAAGAAGGTGTGAGCTACATGATAGCAGTGTTCCAATATCTCAGGGGTTGCCACAAAGAAGAGGGAGTCAAGCTATTCTCCAAAGCTCCTGAGGGCAGGACAAGAAGCAATGGGTGGAAACTAATCAAGGAGAGAAGCAACCTAGAATTAAGGAGAAAGTTCCTGACAGTTAGGACAATTAATCAGTGGAGCAACTTGGCTCCAGAAGAAGAAATTGGACAACCATTTGTCTGAAATCTTATAGGGTTTCCTGCCTAAGCAGAGAGCTGGACTAGAAGACCTCTAAGGTCCCTTCCAACTTTGTTATTCTCTTAATTAAAAAGCCACACACAACCCAAACCACATATATACTACACATAACCTCATCCCTGAGGATGAGGTCCAAATGAGTCTGAAATTTCAGAAGATTCAACCTCTGATTCTGGTGACTGAGCAGATTGGATTTATTATTTTATTATCCTATATCTTTTGGAATATACTGGTTCATTCCAGAATCAGAATGTTATAAGTTTTCCTGTTCATGGGGTAGAGTGAAAAAAGTTAAGTGTGTAGTCTTAGCAATGATGACATGTTTTGCCCCCCATCCCACATATTGCAGATGCCCAAGATAGCCAATAACAGATGGTTGAATCTGCCTTCTTTGAGTGTCACTGTGTTTAATATCTACAATGAAGGAAGCCTCTGTGCTTGAACTGTTGGTCTACGAAGACTATTTTACACATGCAACTGAACTGCTTGCTGTTGTGCCCATCAAATTAAAATGCATGTATAAATTAAAGGTAAGGCATGGCTCAGAGTCTTAAAACCTTTATGAAGGATATCCATATGGAGGTATGGAAGAAGCAACATTTGGCCCAGAGTGACCATCTGGATGACAGCAATTTAAAAAATGAAACTGTGCTCCCACTTCGCCATAAAAGTTTAGCTGTGGGCATATTTGCTTTTGATCAGGTGTTTTTTTTCATTCCACAAGGATGATATAAAGAATGGGGTGGGAAAAACCCTCTGAGCAGAATATAATGTCAGAATGGGAGGCTGATGAACTCAGAAAGGCCTTAGAAAACAAAGAAGCAAAACATTTCCCCCATAAGTTTTAAACTTGAAGATTTTTTTTCCTAAGATTTTTAACTAGTCCTTCCCTGAGTGCGATTCTCCAGAAAAATTGGATGGACTTTAAAATTGCCAAGCAATTTGCTTCCTCCTGTGTTCTGACAAAATCAGAGTTGACAGACTTCAGCGGGGCCTGATCCTGTGGAGATGAGCAAATCTGTGGTGGCCAAGAATTGCATTTGAATTCAAGAGGGTTGCGTGGAAATGCAAAGAAGGACTATAGTATTTAGAATGAAAACATAGCACAAGTAAGTGAGGCTGCATCACACATGTGGGAGGAACATTTTTCCCCTTGGATCTGTGGATTGGACTTTTGAAGATTTAAAAAAAAACTATTTTAAGTCTAAACCTGTTTTGAATCATTGTATTATAGTTTATCTGTTTTTCCATAGTCCCAGCAATGAACCACAGACTGTGTGATGGTTCCATCGATTGCTGACTTAGAGGAGGAGGAGTCAGAACCGAGCCATTCACAAAGGGTTCTACCATCCCCAGGAGTGTCCAGAGAGCCCAGAGATGGAGGAGAACACAATCCTGAGTTTTTCAGGCATTAGGGGTCTCAATAAACCAGATGGACAGCTGCCCCTCAAGAAGAGGAAGGAGAAGCTCAGCTGCTGCCAGTTTACACTGACGATCAGCAACAGGCTACCTCTGATGAGGAACAGGTGCCACCCTTGCATAGCATGAGAGAGAGAGGGGGGGAGTTCAAAGGAGGTCAGTGAAGCTGCTCGTGAGGAAGCAGCCTTATCCCTTCTAATGAGGAACACCAGGTTGTGACTTAGTTAAGCACGTGGGAAGAAGCAGTTGGCCATTCCTTTTCTTGTACATCATCTTCAGCTCCTTGCTTCCTGTATCTTGATTTTGTGTTGTGGTCCTTGGATTTGGCTTGTTGGCTTTCCCTGGACTGGTTTGATTTGGACTTGGAGTTGTATCTGGATTCAGACTCAGGGAGTTTCCTGGTGGAGTGTGTTTGCTTGAGGACCTACTACTTCGGGTGTGTGTGTGTGTGTGTGTGTGTGTGTGTGCTTGGACATAGTCACTGAACTACTTGGGAAGGTAATTTGTGACTTGGGGGAATTTTGAGGATATTGTAGAACAAGCAGAGTGGTGCGATACTCTACTCACAAATATTGTCGTGGTGTGACTTGGGTCAGAACACATTGGTACTTTTCCAAAGTCATGAATATAAGAAGCTATTGATGTCCTGGGAGTTACAAACTTGGGTTAAGTGCCCTGCAGACATGAGTTACCTTTCTCTGCCATAAGTCATTGTCACAAATCTACTGACACTCAAGCAGGGGTTATGACATTGTGACTTCTAACATGCCTAAACATGCCACTAGTGAGGTGAATTCTGCAGTATGGCCATTTTAAACAGTCCAAATAAATTTCTTTTGTCCTGTGACAGACTTATGGGTGTTTGATAAGTTTTCTTCTTGGGACAGGAATTCAAAAAAACCCTTTTCTGATGAACATTGGAAAGGATTGCTGGGAGGTCTAATTTTGCAATATTTTGAAAACATATGGGTCCTCCAATTTATGCTCTCTGGTGTATAATTCAGCTTAATTAGACAGTTAACTAGCAGTGTCCCTCCAGGTTTAGCCAAGCCAAGTGAAAACATCTACCTGATCTTGAAAAAATGAAGTCAGACCCCCAGTAGTACCAAACAAAATAGAGCTATATATATATATATATGAAATAAAAAAGTAACTTCCGAAAAAAATAACGGCCAAGCCATTTCCAAAGATGCTGAGACTCTGGAAAGGATGCAGAGAAGAGCAACAAAGATGATTAGGGGCAGAGGCTAAAACATATGAAAAATGGTTGCAGGAAATGGGTGAGTCTACTCTAGTGAAAAGAAGGACTGGTGTGACATGATACAGTGTTTCAATATTTGAGGGGCTCTTACAAAGATGAGGGGGTGAACCAAAGCAATTGGTTAACTCCCTCATCTTTAGGTCTACCAATTTTCCAAAGCACCAGAAGGCAGGACAAGAAGCAATAGATGGAGACTAGTTAAGGACAGAATGTACCTAGAACTAAGGAGAAATTTCCTGACAATGAGAACAATTAACCAGTGGAATGGCTGGCCTTCAGAAGTTGTAGGTGTTCCAATACTGTAGAGACTGGATAGCCATTTGCCCAGAATGGTATTGGGTGTCCTGCTTGAGCAGGGAGTTGGACTAGAAGATCTTCAAGGTCCCTTCCAACTCTATTATTCAGTTATATTGCTGTCAGGAAAACTACCTGAATATATCAATGCTGTCACAGGAGTTCAGCACAATGTGAAGGTGATTTACTGTTTCTTCTACCCTCTAGATATCAAATGAAGGAAGGAATTATATCGTTTCCACCAGATTTACAGTATAGATACTTGGCTTGGTTTTTCTTTTGTTCAAATTATAATTCAGTTGCCCAGTCCTTGTACATTCCCATGATAGTTCCATCTTTCAGACCATCAGTTCTGCCCCCATTACTGGTTAGTTCATTGAGGTACAAAGCATGTAGTTAATATTTAAATATAAGCTTGTGGGAAAGAAGAAGACCAGAAAAGCTTACTGTTATTAGGCATGTAAAGAGAAGACAATGAAAGGGCCGGAAAATCTTCTGCGTCACCTGGAATTCTAATATGGTAGAAACATCCATGAACAACAAACAGGATGTGTCTGCTGAGATTTTTAGCAGCTTTCTTCAACTGCATCTGCAGTTCTCTCCTTGTCATTTAATACCATCTGGGACAGATGCAGAAACAATGCCATTGTTTTTCAAGGACAAAAAAGGTGTCACATTTATAATGCTTGAAAGCAATGACTGATATATAGGTAATGAAGCAAAGATAGTTTCTCTCCCTTTTATAGATGTTTGGAAAATGAAGAGGAGTTCTAACTATATAATCCTTTTATTGTCACAAGGGTTCCTCCCTCCAGGTGTGAACTATTTGGAAATCCGTTTTCCAAATTAGATTTCTAAGATCGTAAATAAATATGGTGCATTAAAAAAAACCCTCAGTTGTGTATTCTGTATACCTTCTGTGCAATTCTGTTATCTTGAAAGAAAAATAAAATTCATATGGCTTGTGTATTTCATTCCAACCTGTCTATTCAAGTTAAGGAAAAAGGAAGAATGGATGTTGGAAAGGAATACAACATGTACGTCTATCTTTCTGCAGTGAGCAGGTTCTGAATAATATTTTGATTAGCTGTGAAGAATGATTCAAGTGATGGAAACCTTAAATTAATATCAAAGCTATACTCAATAATTATATGCTGTGGTTTATCACAATCATAATGATTCTCAATCATCCAGGTCATGATTGTCCCAAAGGCATTTTTCTTTAGTTCAGTTAGAAGCAAAACATTTCCAAGTAAAAACCCAAGAAAGTCTTGTTGCCTTTTGGAAAAGCATTTGGAACATATATGCTGTAGTTGTTGAACTACATTTCCCACAATTCATTATTATTGACCATACTGGTTGGAGCTGATGGAAGTTGTAAGGCAACTGTATCTGGAGGCCATATTCCCTATTCTCAAATCAGAAGATTGATGTTAGGTTGCCAGCAGTTACCCCCATTTAAATCATGAGTCTTGAGTCAAACTTCCAAAACTGAAAAGGGATTTATTGGGAATTAAACTGTCCAGCACTGCCTGGGTATAGCCAACTCTGACACACATAATTCATTGTCAGCCTTGACCCTCATTTCCCCCACTCCCTGGGTGTATCATAATTCATATTCTCCAATGGGACACAGCCATAGCCAAGAGTCATCAATCATGCTCTCCAGTTAGAATTTTGCACGACAGAAACTTCAGTCACCTAGTTACTATCTTTGAAAACATTTATGGAATGCAGTTTCGGTTTGCAAGCTGCTGCACTGCTCCCGCCTCCCTTTTTGTTGGCAACTCTAAAAAGACCATAGCAATATTTTATGAGTTGACAATTGATATATGTGTAATGAAAACTATATATGCAGAAAACATCATTCAACTTAAACCATGTAATAAAGACACTGAAATGGGATTGGTCACTTTGCTATGTTTGACATCTACATTTTTATTGTTTTTTTTAAATGCCTGGAACTTATATAATGTTCCTTATGAAGAGGTAAGATTGCATAACCAGAAATTAATTCAGTTTTCAAAAAAGATAAGTACATAAATAATACATACCATGAATGACCTTGTTTTGTTCGAAGGAGTCCAAAACCAAATCAAAACACTGGCAGAAACTTAGCTAAAGAACTGGAAAAGGGAACAACTTGGCCAGTTTGGAGTGACCATTTATAGTGGAATAAATGGTTTTTTTGTGTGCTGCAGTGAAAGCTCTCAAGTAAAATGCGAGTTGTCTTTTTTATCTTGATCTGTTTTCAGCGTTTTGTATTCAGCATTTTGTACTGTTTTTCATAGCATTCTGCACCAAGAAATGCTCAAGAAAGATATTACTCTTTTGGGGGTGAGGTGTGATTTTTCTAAAGGTGTTTTATTAGTGTAACAGCCTTAAAGCACCATAGAATTGCTGAAATCCTGCCTTCTAATAGCTGTTGTTTACTATCCTGTTTATTTATTTTACCAGGTTTATTTCTATGACTACAGTCTACAAACCACTTATTCAAAAACACTCCTGCAGCTTCCAGCATTAAGATAGGAATTCCACTATTTTCCAGTAAATACTGTGTAGAGCACAAGCACTAGCAATCTCACTGTCCATTTGGAACCTCTTTTAAATGCATGAGTAGATGTTGAAGATTGCAGTTAGTAAAATAAAATAGTAGGATATCCTGTTATAAATTTTAATATCAAAGTCAGATAGCAAGTGTCAGGTTATAAGTATAGGATTTTTTATTTGTATGTTATTTTTATGGGGATTGTAGATTTATCTTTGTATGTGTTAATTTTTGTAGTGTTGAGTATTTTTGTTTTTACTTTTTTAACACAACACTGGTTAGGGTTGGATTGGGGTGGGATATACTTTATTAATATGTCATTGATCTTCCTTCTTTGCTTCTGAAAGTTAACTGCCTGATAATTAAGAAAGGCCCACATTGCAAATGGAAGTATAAAATTGCCCCAGTGTCAGAAGTTTCATGTTTTTACTAATTTGGGAAATGTTTTTTTTTAACATTGTAGTCGTTGCAATTCTATAACAAAGATTCCTTTCACCCTGGATAGCACAAAGGATTGTAACCAACTGACACACTGTATCTATATAACTGGAAGATGGTTTTATGTTTTTATGTTTTGTCTGTGTGTGTTTGTCTTAAAAAATAATTTTTTATAAAAAAAGATTCCTTTCACCCTTTAAAATATTATTTCCATTTAAGAAGTCTTCCCCTTTAAGGCTCAAGGCCTTCAATGGGAAGACTATGTATGTCTAATGTAAAACCACTAGACTGGCAAGATTATCCCAGATTTATTACAAAATCAATCTATTGTCCTTTCAGATGGATTTTGTTACAGCTGCAGTTGTCAACTTCTCCAGCTAGATTGGTCAATAGTGAGAAATGCTGGTAGTTGTAGCTCAAGAATATCTGGAAAACCACAGGTTCCCCACTCCTGGTCTACACTGAGTTGTTGAAAACCTAGAATGATAGGATGAAGGGGATATTGGAGGTCTTCTAGTCCAAGCCCCTGCTTAAGCACACTATACCATTTCAGACAAATGGCTGCCCAGTCTTTTCTTGAAACCCTCCAATGATGGAACAGCCACAACTTCTGGAAGTAAGCCATCCCACTTATTCATTGTTCTCATTGTCAGGAAAGTTCTCCTTAGTTCTAGGTTGGATCTTTCTTTAATGGTCTCCCACCCATTATTTCTGATCTGTCTTCAAGGGTCAACCCCCTCTTCTCTGTGACAGCCCCTCAAGTATTGGGGGACTGCTAACATATCAGCCCTAGTCCTTCTCTTCATTAGGCTAGAGATGCCTAGATCTTTCAGTCGTTCATCATATGTGTTATGTATGTAGGTTTGAATGTTATTGGTTTATTTGAACTGTTCTTGTAAAATGTCAAATGGGATTGGTTTAAATAGTGCGGGAAGAAACCCTGCACTCCCATTGGCTGGCAGCTACGGCTGCAGGCTATAAGAAGCAGCCGTAGCCAAGCCAGGACGGGTCCATTCGAGCTGTAGTCACTGAATAAACTCTTTGCTGGAACTCCTCGCGTCTGACTCTTCATGCAGACTTAACAATATGGTTTAGCCTCAAGACCCCTTACCATCTTTGCTAGTCTTCTCTGCATTCTTTCTATGTTCTCAACGTCTTGCTTTGTACCATGGTGAAAACATAAATTATTCTGTTTAGAATACTTTTAATAAACCTATTTCTATAGGTTGCATTCAGATTTACTAATAGCTGTATGTTTGTTAGAATAAATGTACAAAAATCAGTAAGATTGATCATTAATCTTTCTGTAGGTTTAAACCAGTACAACCTAACACAACATTCTTACTTTTTTGTATTCTTTCATCCCCTTTGTTATTTCAGGCTCTGTCTGGAACATCCAAGTTATAATAGCATTTAAAAACACCCAGCAGTCTGAGGCAGATAAATGTATGAAATTTTAAACACTAGTTTTAGAACTAGGTGTAAGTATGGCATACAGCTGCTATTTATTTACAATAATGAGGACCACATGATTTTTCTCACACAGAAACACTATAGGTATATCGTCTCTTTTCTATTTTCTGTGCTGGATGCCGGATGAAGCTATTCTATAGTTTATCTAAAGCATTTGAGAAGCTAACAGGAGCTTGCAAGGAGAAAATAAAATCATTGTGTGTACTAAAACTCTAAACAATATTTGAACCAGAAAATACTTTAAACATTTTTGGTTTAAATATAGAACTGGGTATTGTAAGAGAATGACCATATCTTTTTCTCAAGCAGAGGAATTAGTTATGTTCTAAAACATTCAAGAAATGTAAAAAGTTTGGATTGGAAAAAAACATGCAAATGTCAATCTTAACTGATTTTGTGGTTTATAAAAACCTTTAAATTCACTTTAACCCATTTCTCAATCAGTTCCCACATTTAAAATAAGTTCACACAGGATTAAATATTCCCTTACTAGAAAACCTCTTCCAACATGTATATTTTGTAAGATTTTTTAAAATCAAAGTGCAATAGTGCACTTTCAAAAACATTTCTATTCCATGTGCTTTTTTGACTAATTATGCCTTTTTATTTGTAAGTTTTAAATAGAGTATGGAATTGTAAAACTGAAGAAAATGCAATTACAGAACATATTTCTTTTTTAGCCCATGTGTTGGTTTCCCAATGGCTTTAAAGTTTAAAACAGATAATTACTTACATTTATAATTAGCTTAATACTTTACTTTTAAGGCAAAACAAGAGGTCATTTGAAAAGTTTTTGGAAAGAGGTCAAGAGAAACACTACCAATATTATCTAATGCAAAGCAGCAATGGTGTCTATTTTTTTTAATTACATTTATATGCTACCCTTCTCCAGAGACTCAGGGCGGCTTACAATGTTTGGAGCACAACCCAGTGTGCTCAGCAATAGCCTTCATTCCACTGTATATACCTGCTTATTACTAAGCAGCATTTTTACAAAGTCAGCTTATTGCCCCCAACAATCTTGGGTCCTCAATTTACCTACCCCGAGAGGATGGAAGGCTGAGTCAACCTTGAGCCTGGTGGGATTCGAGCCTACAGCAGTTGTAGGCAGCTGGAACTTAAGTGCAGGCAATTAACAGCCTGAGCCACCAAGCCACCAATTCTAGACTGTGTTTTGTAATAAGCCTCCAGTGGTGTTGAAATGACAAAACTGTCCCAAAGAAAAAAGAATGAGAAAGCAGAGGTGATATTCAGCAGTTCTGACCAGTTCTGGAGAACCGGTAGCGGAAATTTTGAGTAGTTTGGAGAACTGGCAAATACCACCTCTGACTGGAGATTTTACAGTATCCTTCCCCTGCCACGCCCACCAAGCCACGCCCACAGAACTAGTAGTAAAAAAAATGAATCCCACCACTGGCTCAAAGTTGTCATGAAACAGTTGTTGCTGGGCAAAACTGCTCAAGATCCATTGTTCTGTTTCAAATTGTTTAAGGCATAGCAAACAAAGCAGATCAAAGGCTTCCACTGGAATAAAAACAAAGCTATATTATATTTCAAAGATCTGTTTTTAAATAAATATTTTTTCAGTATTCCCCAAAGTACTTTTCTACTTCTTTTTCCAGAGAATAAAAAGCAAATATTGTTTGAAGGAAGAATGCGTGGTTTAGAAATCCTGAACCACTTAATGCAAACTTAATCAAATCTGAATTTTTTTTAAATAAATAGGAAATGAATTAAGGCCAAGCTCCAATGAATTCAATGTGTTTAATCTCTATATAATTACATCAAGGTCCAAATAGAATAACAAAATAACAGAACTGAAAGGGACTTTGGAGGTCTCCTAGTCCAATCCTCTGCTCAATCAAGAGACCCAATACTATTTCAGACAAACGGCTATCCAATCTCTTCTTAAAGGCCTCCAGGATGAAGCACCCACAACTTCTAAAAGCAAGCCATTCCACCAATTAATTGTTCTCATTTTTTTAGGAAATTTCTCCTTAGTTCTAGGTTACTACTCCTCTTGATTAGCTTCCATCCATTGCTTCTTGTCCTGCCTTTTGGTGCTTTAGAAAATAGGTTGAGTCCCTCTTCCTTGTGGCAGCCCCTGAGATATTGGAAAATTGCTATATCACCCTTAGTCTTCCTTTTCCCTAGACTAGACATATCCAATTCTTGCACCGTTCTTCATGTGTTTTTGCCTCCGGCCCC
This sequence comes from Naja naja, assembly GCA_009733165.1. Lineage (NCBI taxonomy): Eukaryota > Metazoa > Chordata > Lepidosauria > Squamata > Elapidae > Naja > Naja naja. Next base: position 31,850,879 of record CM019153.1, read on the forward strand.
CTAATCATCTTTGTTGCTGTTCTCTGCACTTCTCCTAGAGTCTCAACACCCTTTTATAATGGGGTGACCAAAACTGGATGCAATATTCCAAGTCTGGTATTCCAGTTTGAAACGGTTCAAATGTTTCAATTAGTTTATTCACTTCTTAGTCTCTAGGCATAGATTGCACTATGATTTGGTGAGGTGTGTGCAAGCCATGAAAAATTCTAACTATGCTATGATTTTTGAGCGATAAAATCATTGTCAAATAAATTCTTCATTTCCCCCTTGTTCAAATTCTTTGGTGGCAGATTTAGCTTTAAGATATAGTAAACTCTGTAAATGATAAAAAGAGAGATCAGCATATAGTATAATATCAGTTCCAGAGCTATAGCTAATCTCAACTATAATCTCAAATCTGTCATGGAATATAGCTCAGAGTTGAATGAGGGGGGTGGTTTCTTTCCTGGGGAGCAAAGAGATGACATAGCTTGGAATTTTTAGTAAGAAAAAGAGTTTTTGGCTGCGATGGCCTCCTGCAACCCTCTGTCAGTGAAAACAGAGCTCTGGAGGGCCGCATGCAACCCTCCCGAGTTCCATTTCCACTGGCAGAGGCACCGCGGGCCAGTCCTTCATAGTTTCCAAGATAGCTTCATGTGCCAGATCTAAGCACCCCATGGGCCAGATCTGGCTCCCGGGCCTTGAGTTTGACACCCCTGTTGCAGAGAGTGTAAACAAGCAATAGATAACAGATAATCAGAATTGGAAGGGATCTTATAGGTCATCTATAGTTCCCCTTTGGGGGAAGTGAGGCAGGATATAAATCTAATAAATAAATAAATCTAATAAATAAAATCTAGTCAAACTCCCCACCAAGCTGGAGACCCTACACCATTTCTGACAAATGGCAGTCCAATCTCTTCTTGAAGGTCTCAAGTGATTGCGCTCCCACAACTTCCAAGGCCAAGCTGTTCCATTGGTTGATTGTTCTCAGTGTCAGAAAGTTTCTCCTTATTTCCAGGTTAAATCTCTCCTTGTTCAGTTTCCATCCATTATTCCTTGTCTGGCCTTCAGGTGCCTTTGAAAATAGATTGACCCACCTCCTCTCTATGGCAGCCCATCAAATATTGGAAGACTGCTATCATGTCTCCCCTGATCCTTCTCTTCTCTAGACTAGCCATGGCCAGTTCCTGTAACCGTTCTTCATATGCCTTAGTCTCTAGTCTCCTAATCATCCTGGTTGCTCTTCTCTGTACTTTTTCTAGAGTCTCAACATCTTTTTTATAATGTGGTGACCAAAACTGGATGCAGTACTCTAGGTGTGGTCTTACTAAGGCTTTATAGAGTGGTATTAGTACCTCCCTTGATCTTGATTGCATCCCTCTGTTAATGCAACGTAGGACTGCATTAGCTTTTTTGGCTGCTGCTGCACACTGCTGTCTCATATTTAGCTGGTTGTCCACTAAGACTCCAAGATCCCTCTTACAGTTACTGCTATTGAGCCTGGTTTCAGCCAGACTATATGTGTACTTTTGGTTTTTCTTGCCTAAGTGTAGGACTTTACTTTTCCTACTGTATAAAACTGTATTCATTTAAAATGCCTTGTCTCTTGATTTCCTCTGCTTGATCATGGGGTTATTCACCAGCATGAGACAATTGTTGTTGGAGAGAAAATAATGAACATTAACTTTGCAATATGGTTTTAAGTGGTTATTCCCACTGTGATGCACAAATGTTTAATGGAGAAATATGGGAGATATTTATGATGTCCCTACCATACAGTAACACACTAAGATAAAAATGTCATTTCCATGGCATGGAAAGATTCATGGCATCTTTCCTTGTGGTCTGAGAATATTGGCAGCTAACTAGGTCAACTATTACTCTACATGAAATGAGCACAAATGAACTATGAGAGATTCTGTTGACCTTCCTGAAGCTCTTTTGGCATCCTTAGAATTTTCTCAGACACTTCAGCTGAGAATAAATGCTTAAGTATTTCCATGTACATTTTGGGGAAAATCCACCATTGTTGAAAAACTCCCATGAAGAACACTGCTGGTCTTATCAAAACAATGGTTCTCTTAAAAATCTGCCTGATGTTTGGTCCAACAAGCTTTTCCTTCACCACCCCATGCTTTGAATGTTGTTGATTTAAAAAGTAGTGATTCCAGTTACAATAGAGCCAATTATTTTTGCAACGGCAGTTCCAAGAGACTCCAAAATGAGGTATACAATGGTTTTCAACAGTCAAGCTCACTCATGTTAAAATCACTTGCAACCTTATTTACTTATAGTTTTCCATAGCAGGTTGGTAGCTTGAGATTAAGGCAGCTGAAATGTTTTATGTACTTCAGTTACAATTGAAACAAACAGGAAGTCCTTTGCAAAGTGCTTTAGTGCCTGTGTTACAATTTTTGAATAGCTGTAACATATGTTGAAATGTCAGGATGACACTGAAGAATCTAAATGTCATAATGCATTCCTTGATAGCTACATGTGAATGTAACTTTTATACCTCTGCAGGAAACAGCTGCCTTCTTCCTTTTTCCTCTGAACAGATGCAATGTGACAGATACTACAATACCTAATTTATTGTATTCCTCAGTTAGGGCATGAAGTACTTTCTGTCAGATCCTAATGTTCTTATGCGCAGAATAAAGAAAGCCTTACAAGAAGTTTAATTTTACTTGGGTTACAACTGTTCCCATATACAGGTCAAGCCCAGGGGTGGGATTCTACCGGTTCTGCCCACTTCTGTAGAACCAGTTGCTCTGAAAAGCAGCAAACAGAGAGCATACATGGAACTGGTTCTATGTCTGCTGCTGTTTTGGCCCACCTGCCCGCCCGGGCTGTTACCTGACCTTTATTTCCTGCTTTTTCAACCGCAGCTGCTTTGCGCAACACAGCTGTGGTTGAAAAAGGAGGGAAAGGGGGCTTTTCCAACTGCTGTGCACTTGCACGCAGCACTGCTCAGCTGTCCAGGCAGCTCAGCAGGTCGTAAATTGCACTTGTGTGACTTGCGCATGCACCCGCAACGCAGAGCAACAGAACCGGTAATTATAACGGTCAGATCCCATCCCTGGTCAAGCCTCTCTGGGATTCAGCAATATTTCCTGGAATTTAACCTACATAGGATGCTCCCTTTTATTCCATTTTCTGCTTTGTTACATTCACCAATGATTCCTAGAACTTTAAACGATGCACGTGCCAAACCTTTTATGCTTAAAGGGATCTTCAGTGAGATTTCAGTAATTACTCAAGTCTTGACCTGTGAAATGTTCTGGTATAACTTCAGTGTTTCAAAATAGCCATAATTTTTCTGGGATACGTAGCATATTAAAAGATTCTGAACGTTAACCTAATCTTGAGATTACCTATCTAGAGCCCATCCTAAACTCCCATAATGCTACCACAGGTTCTGGTCTTCATTCAGAATTCATAGAAATGTTTCAAATATTTATAGAATACCAGAGTTGGAAGGGATCCTGGAGGTTTTCTTGTCTCCTGCTCAAGCAGAAGATCCTGCTTTCATTGCGTTGACCATCTACAAAGTAAACTTCTACTATTCAGAAGGTGATTGATTGATGGATTGAGTGACTTGATTTGATTTATACATCCATCTATCTCACAACAGTGTCTCGAGGATATGAACAACCTCCAAATAAAAAGCCAGCAGATCTCACCTAACCTCCTGGCCTGTGTGTGGGGGTGAGGGGACAGCCAAATCCTTAGAGTAGGGATATCAAGTTGGCGGCCCATGGGCCAATGCCTCACATGCAGGCCACGGCCACCCCAGCTCCGCGAAGGGGAAAAACATCACAAAATGTCACATGACAGCAACATGACACTGTGAGTTTGACACCCGTGCTTTAGAGTCTTATTGAAAGTCCACAGGATGGGGACCATCCAGGTCTCTGGGGCAGTGTTGCTCCGCAGGGCAGGTGTTGCAACAGAGAAGGGTCCAACAAGATGGCATCACTTGATGGACGGATCTTCATGCTAAATGTGGCAGGATGGGCAGAAACAATGAGGGTCAATTGGATTGGAAAGGTTTGCACATAAGCTTCATAGATAAACATATGACTTGGTCTACAAAGGTGTCTAGTTGTTCTGAAAGGAAATAAAGGTTAATGAAAGGAAGGTTGGTAGCTACAATATCAGTTAAGATTAGTTCCAGATACATAAAGGTTTTGTGTGTGCCCATTTTCAGTATGGCATCCATTTTATGAGCGAAAAAGCCATTTTTGTTTGCATGCTTGACAACATATTCTAAAAATGTCAGATACCTTCAGTGCCTTTTTCCCTTTCTCAAAAACAGGGGACACCTTAAATCCCAGCATATTGAACTGATTCAGAATACATTAATTGCCATAAAAATACTGGCTACTTGATTAAATATTGTCTTGCTCCCCAAGGGATGTTTAGCTGGGTTGCTGTGTATAGGAGCTAATGCACAAATATACCATAAGTTCCTACTCTCTGACTTAGGTATTCTGAAAGGTTTTGTATGTAAACAAATGGAGCTGCCGTGTCTATAGCTTCTCCACAGCACCATTTACCAAAGTTTTAGTTTATTGGAAGCTCATGGAACAATAATGGAGCTCCTGCTACTATATAGGCACCAATTTAACTTCTCATTAATGTTGACTGTAGAGTAAGGTAGTAGATTACCCAAGCATACAAAGCACTGGGGGCTAAGAACTGAACCAGGGACAATCCAAGCTTGTCTTCTGGCTCCTTTTCTACAGGAGAGTGTGATAATAGTGAAGTTGTCCTTGAATGGCCCAGCTGACAATCTGTGTTGGGAAATCTCTGTTCAAAATAGCCTTCTAACCAGTCCATGGTTGATGGAATGGCAAAATGCACTTTCCCGTCTATCCAAAGCTTTCATAACACTTCTCTTTCTGCCCATGTCATACACTTGAATGGCATTGCACTCTGCTATTCATCAATTCTCCAAGTTGTTCTTGTGAAGGATCCCCTCTCGTTTCCTTGAGATGCTAGATGGAGATTTAGCCATAAGGAGATTGTATCATATAGACATAACTATGAATAATGAACATTGTAGTAATGCATTTTCAGCAAAGATAACTTAATTCTCACCTAGTTCTGTTTGCACTATTGTGTTTGGCATTGACAGAAAAGATGTACTGATATGCTAAAATTAGTTTCTTATACTTTCACAACCCAGTAGGCTTTTAAGGCATCACATGTGAGAGAGGGCTCAATAGAGTGTCCGTATAATGTTACAGAAAATAGATGAAGACATAATATTGTAACATTTTGGAAGAGCGCATAATTTTATTTACACATTAAACTTGTTATATCATCAGGTTATCTTAGCAACATATAGTTGAACATAAAACCAGATATATTAAAGCCAACAATTAAAAATTAAAACCAATGAAGGAAAGCACAATATAGGGCCTTAAAAATGTAATGAAAAGAAAAAGAAAGAGGTCAGTCCACTGAACTCTGAAGTAAATACTTGGGTTGGCTGCCAAGATGGCAGGGTCTCAGGTTGTCATGGCAACAGGCCGTAGCAGCAGTAGGCAAATTTCCTTGAATGTGGGAAAATCATGAAGAAACAGCCTGGACCAAGTTGTAGAAGGCTTTAAAGTGATAGTTAATAATGTATTTATCACTGGTATAACATGGCCTGAGGGACACGGTGGCTCAGTGGCTAAGATGCTGAGCTTGTTGATCAGAAAGGTTGGCAGTTCATCAATTTGAATCCCTAGCACCACATAATGGAGTGAGCTCCCATTACTTGTCCCAGCTTCTGCCAACCTAGCAGTTTGAAAGCATGTAAAAATGCAAGTAGAAAAATAGGGACCACTTTGGTGGGAAGGTAACAGCGTTGCGTGTGCCTTCGGCATTTAGTCATGCCAGCCACATGACCACAGAGACGTCTTCGGACAGTGCTGGCTCTTCGGCTTTGAAACTGAGATGAGCACTGATCACCAGAGCCAGAAATGACTACCGCGTATGTGCGAGGGGAACCTTTACCTTTACCTTAACATGGACTGTTTGGGTTTAAACACCAACCTGGTTGCTGAATTCTGAAATCAGTTACAAAGGAGCATAATATGGTAGTAGCCAAGCCTTGGCCTGCTATGTCTGTTCTGCAAAACTTCAGATAACCATTAGATGGCAAGAAAGGGAGTGTTCTGTATCTCACTACTGCCACCTTGTGATCATTTGTATATTTCTAGCTGAGACAAAGGACTAGCTACCTTAAGTATTTCCTCAGATTAATTATTTCTCAATTTCATAGAACAATGAGCAATAAGCCAGCCTAATCAAACATCAATTACATTAATTTGTATTTCTTATTATTATTGGGGGCGGGGGAATCAGAGACTTTCAGATAAAAAGTAGGTATTTTGTAAGTAACATAAAATTAGTCACATGAGAAATGAAGCACAATAGTAAATTTAGAAGTCAGCCAACCATTCCATTAAGTGCACAGATATATAAAATTGTTTTTAATGAGTTACATTTGTAGAAAGTATACTAGGAAAACACTCCAGTAAAGATAATTCCATCACTGTTGGTGGCACAAATAAAGCCCTATTATAGAGCTCAACAGTCACTTGCTTGGGTTCAGAGGACATAGGCCAGTGAGAAGGACCTCCAAATTCATTGCCCATATTGATCAAATTTAGGTAGCATGAAGGAAAGAAGAACCTATTCCTTCAGAGCAGTCGGATTTTTCTCTCTCTGGCTACAGGAGTCATTCAGAGAGAGTACTTCCATCTCCTCAGGCTGAGCTCAAGTTTATTTGTGCTCATCCTCTTCATTATAACACCTTATTGGAATTGAATCTAACAAAGAAATAAATTTAGCTATTATCACTTCTTCAGAAACCCAATGCTTTTACCCATTCAAGAGATGGGATAGAGCCCTTATTCATAAGAGAGACACAGAGAGAGAGAGAGAGAGACAGAGAGAGAGAGAGACAGAGAGACAGACCTGTCATCAAAAGTGACTTGAAGGAGTGTTGAGTGATTTATTGAAATGTTTATGGCATTCTATCCTTAATTCTTCCAACATTTTGACCCAGATTTCAACTACAAGTTAAAATACAGAGCACAGTGCAGTTTCACACTGAAAGGCAAGAAGGTGCTTTAGAATATATGGAAGCCCTTACAGCACAGGGGCCAAACTCACCGCATCATGTTGCTGTCACATGATGTTTTCCCCATTTACAGAGCTGGGGTGGGCATGGCCTGCATGTGACATATCCAGCCTGCAGGCTGCCAGTTTGACACTCCTGGCTTACAGCATCTGTCTGTAATTCCTTAAAGCAACTGTGTCTTTTTCAGTGTCTGGTAAATAGTGAACATATTTGAGTTTAGGAGTTGCACAGATATAAATGAAAACTGTTGTAAGCCACTGCCACAGGGGTGTCAAACTCAAGGCCTGGGGGCCAGATCCAGCCCAGGGAGTGCTTAGATCTGGCCTGTGGGGCTGCCTAGGAAACAGCAAAGGACCAGCCCGTGGTGCCTCTGCCAGTGAAAATGGACCTTGGGACGGCCATGGGCAGCCCACCCGAGCTCCATTTTCGCTGGCAGAGGGTTGCAGGAGGCTGTTGCAGCCAAAAATGGAGCCTGGGAGCCCGTTTTGCTGACAAACTGCTTGGGCCACCACAGGCACCCCCAACATGAGTGGCGTTGAACAGGCCATGTCCATCCCAGCCAAACCCACCTTGGCCCCCACAAGGTCAAACCAACCCTGATGCAGCTCTCAATGAAATCAAGTTTGACACCTGTGCACTACAGGGAAATACTGTTGAACAGTGAGCTAAAAAGAAAGAGAGTGGAATTTAAATAAATGTCATTGTTTTCCACAAAATCCATGGAAATGGCTCACATATAATTTGGAATTGAGATTACTTATGGATAATTGTCTGTTAGGTGTGTGTAGTGAAATGCATTCTAGTTTTCTACCACATCGGGAACTTTAATGCCAATTGTCTCATATAATAGTGAATGATAGAGCACAGCTCATTTTTACAAGGTGAAACTTCTGAATTTGCCTAGAAAAACATTGATGGTGCCTCAAAGAGGTTGATCTCTTTTTGTTTGCTAGTGGTACTGCAAAGAAGCTGTTGAAGGAACAGAGTTAGCAGAAATTTCACGTAATTCAAAGTTAGAAGAAGGAATTTATAAGTCCAGCTTAGAATGTGCTTTTACTATTCTCAATTACCTGCAAGTTGAATCATTTGACAATGTTTACTATGAATAGAACACTATTTCCTTTGAAGTTTCATTTTATTCCAGTTTTTACCTTCATGCTTTTGACCTGAATCCTGACAAGAGTGGTTGGCCATTATTCTCCAGCTTTTCAGGTTAAACATTTTTCTTTTCTCCTCAATATCAGGAGTTGAATTAGAGCCTTTTGCACAAAGCTCTGAGCAAACTCTTGAGGTGTTCAGGATGTTTTCTCAAACTGATCGGCTTAGGACAAACCAGACATATATGTTGACAAAGGATATAATTGCCTACAGAAAAGTGAAAGTTCAGCTTGTCAAAGAAAACACCTTGCAGAGAACATCTGTGATGCTTGAGGGCTGTGAGAGACACTAAGGCAATAGGAATGTATTGTTTTCTTTCTAATGGCTTAGCACAAGGGTCTTCAAACTTGGCAAGTTTAAGACTTGTGGACTTCAACTCCCAGAATTCCTGAGCTAACATGACTGGAGGAGGAATTCTGGGAGTTGAAGTTCACAAGTCTTCAAGCTGTCAAGTTTGAAGACCCCTGGCTTAGCATCTGATGTGAGCCTGATCAATTGTGGCATTCAGCCCTGGTGATACAGTGGTTAGAATGCAGTATTGCAAGCAAACTCTGCCAACAGCCTTGAGCTTGATCCTGAAAGGTTCAAGGTTAATTCAGCATTCCATCCTTTCAAGATTGGTAAAATGAGAACCCAGATTGTTGAGGGCAATATGCGTGGCATTGTAAACAACCCAGAGAGTTCTGTAAAGCACTATGGGGCAATATATACTGTTAGTCTAAGTGATATTGCTAGTCAGAGTGCTGTTTTTACATAAATTTCCTTTCTCTTCACCTGCCTAACATTTCTCATCTGTGACTCTTAAATTTATTGCTAGGTTTTTATGGCATGTTTCCTTAGCTGTTTTGCACTCCAGAAAACATCCTTTCTGAGTTTACCTGGAAAACCCCGAACCCCCTTGAAATTAAAATTAAATTCTGAAATTAAAAACTATTCTACCTTGTTTCCACTATTAATGTATTGGTTAAATTATAATGAGTAACCTTTTCATTAATGCAGGATTCTTCCAAACCAACTACTTGGGTTTAGCTATCACTCTTTGATGCCAAGGATAGGTATCCCTCCCACATCCATCCAGTCACATACATATAATAGACCTCATCCCACCTAATCTTACATATTTCTAGCAGAGTGAGTTATTTCACTCAATTGGATAATGCAGTGGGTTATAAATGACCTGGATAGATCTATTATTACAGACAGTTAACTTCCAGTAAATGTCAGATGTATTGTTTCTCACATATTTCTAGTTGAATGCACACTATTAACTGTAAATACATTTCTTTTAGAGAACCCATACTAAAAGTTAGTGTATGCCTTTGGATTTCTCCTTCAAGCCATATACACAACTATGAATGGAAGTACAACAATACAAAAGGGAGGCCAGGTTTCCATTTCCAGGACAAAGTTAGACTTTTTCGCAAATGCATATAGGAAGGGTAGACTGGAAACCTCAACAGGCACAATTGAAATTTAAAATATTGTGTTTCCCCCCAAAATATGACCTACTCAGAAAGTAAGTCCTAGATTGATTTTTACACATGTGCCCAATATAAGCTCTATCCCCAAATTTGCTGAGCACATTGGGTTGTATCCCAAAATAAGCCCTGAGTCTTCTATAAATAATTAAAAAAAGCCCTAATTAAGACCCCACCCACTCCAGGGTGCACAGGTAAAATTAAGCTACAGTGGGGATGAGGGGGTTGGAACTGCCCTACTACCGTGTTTCCCCAAAAATAAGACACTGTCTTATATTTTTTTTGGCTCCCAAAAACACACTAGGTCTTATTTTTGGGGTAGGTCTTATATATTTATGGTGCCAAATAGTGGGTGTGAGTGTGGTGGGGGGGGGTGTTTTGCGGGTGCACGGTTGCTCCCTGAAAAGTCTTCCTGGAACTGGAGATTTACACTAGGTCTTATTTTCGGGGTAGGTCTTATATTAGGGCAGGTTTAGAAAATAGTGCTAGGTCTTACTTTCGGGGTAGGTCTTATTTTCGGGGAAACACGGTACTTACCTTTGAATAGTTGCAACCAGGCCTCGAACACTTTGGCTCATTTCTTCTGCAGCTAGTAGAGATTTCCTGAAGGCCTCTGTAGCCGATAACAGAGCTCTGGATCAATCCAAAGGTCTGTTATCAGCCACAAAGGCCGTCAGGAAAACCTTTCTGGCTACACAAGAAATAGGCCAAGGTGTGTGAGGCATGGTTGTAACTATCCGAAGCCGAGGAAGTTCCTGAAGGCCTCTGACAGTGAAAAGGAGGCCGGGGGTGATGCACACAAGTGAGGTCAGTCAGTGGATGACATCCCCCCTGAAAATAAGGCCTGGTGCTTTTTTTGGTGGAAAAAAAAATAAGACGGTCTTATTTTTGGGAAAACATAGTATCTGTAGAACACACCCTGTAGAACACACCAATATATTTTATTTTAGGGATAAAGCTAAAAAGGACACATGCGATTATAAATATGAAGTCTAAATGTGCATATTTGTATCATATACAGAAGCCATGCTTAAGATTGTAGTCAAATGTCTATGGAGATTCTCAGTCGTCCAGGTCACGCTTGTCCCAATGGTGCTTTTTCAAGAGACAGCTGGACCTTCTGGGTTTTCTTTAAAGACATTTCACTTCTCATGCAAGAAGCTTCTTCAGCTGTGACTGGATGGTGGGGAATGGAGGGATTTATACTTCCCTCTATCCAGGCAGAACTGAAGAAGTTTCTTGGATAAGAAGAGAAACGTCTTCAAAGAAAAACAAGAAAGTCCAATTGCCTCTTGAAAAAACACCTTTGTGACAAGGCTGTAATCAGTTTGTTAATTTATATTTATTTATTGTGCACATTTCTACCACGCCACAATTTGGAGACTCTTGGCAGCTTACAAAACATCAATACCAATATCAAACAATGAAACTCACCTACATAAACAAAAGCCATAGGCAAATAAAAATAGTACGTACTGATGGTTTGTTAAAATCAACAAAAGCTTCTCCTGGACAACTGTGTCTTTAAATGTTCTTGCAATGTGAACATGGAAGGGGGTCAGCCCAAGGCCGAACCATGGTATTGGCACTAACATGGAAAAAATAGAACTTTCTCACTTCAGCCCCCTGGACCTCCCGCCAAATGTGGGATCAATAGCAGTTCGTCTCTGTTCAATCAACTTGGGCGAAGGATATCTGGTAGGAGTATGTATCATTCATATGTGAGCTCTATAATTTATTACATAAGAATACATGCAGGTCAGAGGTGGTATTCAGCAGGTTCTGACCAGTTCTGCAGAACCAGTAGCAGAAATTTTGAGTAGTTCGGAGAACCGGCAAATACCACCTCTGACTGGCCCTGCCCCCATCATTCTCTGCCTCCTGAGTCCCAGCTGATCAGCTGGGTCTTCTTTCATTGCCCTGCACAGGAGAACAGCTGGAAAGCAGGTTAGTGGGGTGGGGAGGGAATGGAGATTTTGCAGTAACCTTCCCCTGGAGTGGGGTGGGAATGGAGATTTTATAGTATCCTTCCCCTGCCAAGCCTGCCAAGCCATGCCATGCCACACCCAAGAAGCCACGCCCGCAGAACTGGTAGTAAAAGAAATTGAATCCCACCACTGATGCAGGGTCTCCTGAAGAAGTTGTGCATGACTGTATTCTTTGCCTAACTTCAGAGAGTCCAGGCCTGCCATCAAAGAGCTCTGCAGAGTATAATCAGAAAAATCAAGATGATGACTGCAGTAGCAAAATCAAAACTCCACCAATTTTCAGTTGCGCCATTGCAGTCGCTGTCTGGACTATTTTGGCCATGCCCTGCACACCTTCAGCTTGCCACATTTCATCTCCATGACTATTGCTGTGAAACATACTTGAACCTTGGCCTTTTGTTTGTCTAGAAATTAAACATTACACTACTGTCCACTGTTATTGGGTGTCCACTCAGTAGGAAACCCAAGGATATTTTTTTCCTCCCTGAAATAATGTGTGACATGGATGTGAATTTGACCACTGGACAAGGTTATGACTTTCAAGGGAAGCTAGCATATAAATTTTGTCTTATGTTTCTCAGTGATTGGTATCTCGCCCAGACAAAGAGCTGGTTCTAATGGATACGAATAATAACCTATCATTTAGATCAATTTCAGCTCTTTTCTGAAATGGAGGGGATGCCTTCCAGATATGTCCTGATGAGTATCCATCAGCTCAAGTGGTCACACAGCATAACCTTTCTGATTAAAACTGGGATATTTCAATAAGAAATTCAATCAGTTTGCACATACGATGGAGATCAGGAGGCATCAGGTTATGCTTAATATGCCCAGAATATTTTTTTTTCTGATTGCAGGGGTGATGGCCACTTTTTTTATTTTTTATTTTTGCAAATGTCAACTATGTCTCTAATGAGAGAAATGTTATGTCTCTCTCCCATGCCCTTATTATGATTGTTCCAATGGCAAATTGCCATTTCCTTTTTATTCTGTGAAAGTTTTGAAACATAAACATTTTCCAGATGTAAACAGAGGAAAAAGCCACAACAGAAAACTAAAGCTCTTGTCATCTGCTAAGCATCTTATCAAAGCAACAGAATCTGACATGTTTTTTTTTTATAGTTAGTGGTGGGAACCTCTATAAGCCCACCCGAGCATAAGCGTTTTTTTTAAAATAAAAGCTCTATTGGGAAGTTTCCCAAATCAAACTAAGTAAATGAATGGATTGTTTGAAGTATTTTTTAAAGGTTTTAAAAGCAAGGGAAGAAAAGATAAAATGATATATTCCCCCCCCGAATCATACCAATCTGTTTCCACTTATGCCTTGGCAAAAAAAAAGCAGCTCTTGTCGGATTTATTTCGTATAGTACAAAATGAATCAGTAAATGCTTCTGGGTTTGCTTTTGCAATAAGTAAAAAAAATCATTTTACATGAAAGAACAAAATAAAATAATAAAATAAAATAAAAACGGGACCTCGTTTTGAAGGAAAGCCGGCTTCTGCCATCGTTTAAAAAATCCAATAGTAAATGCAGCAAGATCAAACTTAATAGTCAGGGAATGTTTTCCTTCAGAGTTATGGAGAATTAGAGGAGGTGATATGCAAGGAAAGGATGTTTTCTGATCCTTAAAGGGGTCAGCTCAACATTCACCCCTCCCATTCACAGAGTGCTGAAGCTGGCAAAGATCTGAGTCAATGACTGATGATGCTCAAAGTTTCATTGATCTAATCCAAGTGAATGACAGCCCTGCTGTACATAACAAATGTAATTTTCTTTGGGCTAATGTTTTAAATCAGTAATACTCAAGTGTATCATTAGTTAAAAAGGACAATAGGCTTTCTGCTCTATTCTTCTCTTTCTAAGCATTAACTCAGGGGAAAATGCCAATCACCCTGTGCGAGCACACATGCAAGGGCTTCTCGGGGTCCCATCGGCAAGCCAATGTAGGCTGGCGGTCCCCCAGCGATGAGCCATTCTGTGGTGGTCCCTGACCTGTGGAATGAGCTATCCCTGGGGCTCCGTCTGGCCCCTGACCTTCGCACCTTCCACCATGTTATGTATGTAGGTTTGAAGTCATTGGTTTAGTTTGAACTGTTCTTGTAAAATGTTGGAAATGATTGGTTTAAAAAGTGCGGGAAAACCCTGCACTCTGATTGGCTGGCTACTGCGGCTGCTGGCTATAAGTAGCAGCCACAGCCCAGCCAAATTGGGTCCGTTCTGAGCTGTAGTCACTAATAAACTAAGAGCTTGAAGCACTCCACGTCTGTCTCTTCATGCAAACTTAACACTGGCGATGAAGATGGGATTCCCCTGAAGAAGACAGCAACGTGGAACAGAAGGAGAGCGAGATGGCTGCACTGAACACCCCCCCAGCCCCGTTCGATCTGACGGCAGAAGACTGGGACTCGTATGCAGATCGTTTCAAATGTATCTGGAGCGATCTTGCCGACATTTCCGAAGACGGTCTTGCCGGCAGTTTTCAAGATGGCATTGGCGGAGCTGCAGACGTGAAGGTAATGGACTGGCCTGATGTTAGAAGAGCCATGCGTATCGTGCCTCATTAAGAGACATGAGTTTTACCATCTTGAAAGAAAGTGAAAGCGTAAATGATTCATGGCAAGTTTAAGATCATGGGCAATTTAGAAGAGGCCTGCTCAGAAAGACAAGTGCTACAGAGCAAGTTATTACTGAAACCTAAGATCACTGAAGGAAGCAATAGAAGAGGCCTCTTCAGCAGAAGCTACCAAGTCCTCAGCAGTAGCCATGAAGAAAATCAACAAGGCCACAAGCCATTCTGATGTGGAAAAGTCCACAACAACTCATTGTGAGCAAATAGATTCTGAGTCAGACTGTAGTGAGGTGGAGGAAGGAATTTATAGACTCAGAATGGAGTGGAAAAAGAAGACCTGGGAAGAAAGAGGCAAGATTTCTACTGCAGAGGTTGTGGGAAGCCACCCCACACTGAATGCAAGTTTTTAGACACCATTTGCCTCCGTTGTGATAAAAGAGGACACCTAGCAAGAGTCTGCAAATCATCCAGAACTCCACCCAACAGAAGAAAGTTTGCTACAATCAAAGACAAAGAATTCAGGCCCAACAATCTCAGTGAGAAAATGGGGCTGCACAGAAGTAAATGGGAAGAATGAAACTCATCAAACAGTAGCTATTGTTCATTCATCACCTTTAAGAAGCAGAAAAGTGCATGTCAAGGTACTTATTGAAGGAAGGCCTTGCCAAATGGAAGTGGACTCAGGCTCATACCTATCTATGGTGTCATGAGACACTATTCACAGACTTCTTCCCAACATCCAGAAGAAGCACTTCAAGAAGCAAGCATTGACTCTTAAAGACTACCAAGGGAACAAGATTCCAGTAGTTGGAACAAGAGAATTCAAGGACACCAATCAAGGGCCACAAGTCTGCTGGGCCTTGAGTGGTTCAACCCGCTGGGCATCGAGGTGACTGGCATCAATCACGGGAGCAATACCTGAGTGGGAAGAGGCCTTGAAGTCTGAGTTTCCAGAGGTCTTCAGACGGATTAGGCAAGTACTTGGGACTCCCATCACATTTAACCTAGATCCCAAGGTACAAACAATCCATTTAAAACCCAGAAGGGTCCCATTTGCCTTAAAGGAAAAATTGATGCACAATTAGATAAACTAATAGCCCAAGGGGTTTTAGAGCCCACTGATCACTCCAGGTGGGAGACACCCATAGTCACACCAGTCAAGGCTGACGGTCTGTGAGAATCTGCGGAGACTACAAGGGGACATTGAACCATGCGCGCCACAACAGAGCGCATATCCAGTTCCAGTAGTGCATCATTTATTACACTCTCTTGAGGAGCACAGTTTTTACCAAGTTGGACCTGGCACAGGCATATCAACAATTAACAGTTTTTTTAATT